>CM032635.1:120858-173358 GCA_019097785.1 Fraxinus excelsior | reverse complement strand
TATCCCAATGAGGACAAGGAAATGGGAGTTCGGTTATGCGAGGTCAGATCGGCAGGAGCATAGCTTTCCCAACAAGCCATTGTAGTCTTCCAAGACGCTACAGTGGCTAATGATTACGGATCACTGACAAGATCTTTGGGCATCAAACCAAAGGGATACACGTGGAAAGGTCCTGTGTCAGCGCCCACCTATTCCTCCAATCAGAAGCCTTAGCCTGCTTTAATAGACAATGCATTTACTACCGGGATCAACAAGTCCCATCATCCTCAGTCAACAGTACAACATTGAGGTCGGGCGCCAATCCCGTTAGGACAACGCACCAATTAGCTCAGCTCAGTCTCTGGGTTGACAAGACATGAGGATTAGACGTTATTATGTTTCTACTATAAAAGGCTCAGAAAACAAAGATGGGGGGGGGGGGGCAGACAGAAAATCTAAAGGAATACACTAAGGAGAAAAACCCCAGTTAACCCTTTGAATATCCCAGACTATCTGTAAAAAAGAAGTAATTGTTTCAGAGACAATCTAGCATTCTTCTTCATTGTATCCTTTAGACTACTTTCTGCACTCTTAGTTGGCTTTAATCTTGTTCATATAATTTTGAACGTCAACAATATTGAACACCTATGATTCTGAATCCACTAGTAAATATGATTGTTTTGTGTAGTGTTTAATAGAAATCCTTCAACCATAAGTGAAAATTGATAAAGCTTTACATAAAGCTAGTGAGAAGCATGTGGTTTCGTAAGAAGATTTCTTAGTGGGTGACAGTTTGTATCCATCAGATGAATCAATCATTGACTAGCTATATTTGATGAGATACTAAGTCATCTGTAACGGGAAGTTTAGACATATGAGTTTAAGACATAACTACATAAGGAAGATTAATCAAGAGTGGAATAATTTTCCTAAATTATGTTAAGTCAATAGAGAACATAGCGGATGTTTTATCTAAATCTCTAAATAGAGATTTAGTATTATCTACTTCGAGTAGAATATGGTTGAAACTCTTAAACCAAAAGATCCATCAATGATGGTAACCCTATCTGTTATTACTTAAAAAAGTAATTTACGAGTTCAAAGGGTAACAACAAGTCATTCGATATGTGGAAAGTTTCAGCATTATAAATTTCAAAATAACTATATCCTAGTTATAATAATGCCAGTTGTTACTGAAGAGAATGATGAGCTTAAACTCTTAATGAAGTTCAGTACTAAGTACAAGTATTTTTAAAAGTAACAAAGACACTAGAAGAACTTCATCTAAATAAACTTCGAAGTGGTGTCGCTTCAATAGAGACTTAGAGTTTCTCTCTTAAAAGTTTGTTGAAAAGGATGAGCGCAAAACCATATTATCGCTAAGTGAGTTGAGGAACTTGAGAACACGTAATACTTGTGTGTGTGTTCTTATCGGTATTGTCATATGGAATAATTGGTTCAAAACTTTCATGCTAGCTTTAATTCCGACTACTTTGTTTGAATTACACTACGGTTAGATTCAAATCGAAAGATATCTAATCCCTAGGCATAAGTATTGTACAATTTGAATATGAGATTTTATTGAATTTTGAACAAGTGGGGGATTGTTGGAATTGTTGTTCAAAACCAATAAAATCGGAATTGGAATGAAAAATGAAATTGGTAGCCAAAACTTTGATCTATGCGACCACATAGATCAAAGGGTATGCAGTCGTATGCACCCATGCATGGATTGCAGCCCTGACATGTGTTTCTTCTATGCAACCGCAAGTAATTGTTCTATTCGATCGTATAGAAGAAATATATGACCGTTGGACTGTCATTCTTGTTTGAATTTTTGGTGGTTATTTGTGAAAAGTTGCAAACTTTTCAAGGTTTTTTGGTGCCATTTCGTGGATATTGATGGTATATCTATAAATAGATAACATGAGATCAATACAAATATATTGGAAACATTATTAAATCCATTATTGAGATAAAATCATTCCGAAAAAAAAAAAAAAAACAAAGAATGAATATTCTTTCATCCATATTCAAATACCTCTTTGTATTCTTAAAGTTTTGGTAGAAAAACACAAGTGATTAAGTGTTTTCTATTACAAGGCTTGATAAATCCTACAAACTATTTGTCGGGAAGTCCTTTAAGCACCAAATTATTGAGAGGGGACAAATATTGTTTGAGGACATCGATTTTCGTGTTTGAGCCTTTTTTGATTCTTCTATGAAGTTGTTGAACATTTATTTCCCGGTTTTGGTTCGTGGCTTTCATCCCAAATCTTTTTAGGGAGAATTAATTGTAGATGTTGATGATTATTTGCTTCCAAATTTTCTCCAACCTCATTCAAGTGGAAGCAATTTCATTGATGTTCTTAATCATTTGTTCATTGGTTTCTTCTCCAACCCTTTGTGTGGAAGAATGCTGATTTTTCCCAACAACCACTACAACCAAGTTGTAGAACTGATCAAGACGAAACAAGAACCAAGCTGAAATAAGAAATTGGCAACTGAAATTGACCCTGCTGAAAGAACCCGCTAGAACAAAGCCAAAACCAACTACTGAAAACAGACCAAAAACTAGCGCCAAACTGAAATTGGGGTGAAGCTGCCCCAAAAACTAAGGGGCTCTTTTCTTTGTGTTTCATTTTTGAGTTCATTTGGTGTTTTGAGTGTCTGTTTTGAAATTGCTAAAAATATGTTCTTTTTGTCATTCTGAAAAATTGTTTCTCAAAACATAAAAATAAAAAACGCGTTTATTTTGAAATTTTGAGAATGTTTTTTTTATAATAATTTATTCAATAAATCTAAGTATTCAATAAATTTTAATAGTTTAATGTTAATATAGTATTAAATAACATATAAATTTTGAAATTGGTGAATCTTGAGATATTTTTTTCCAAATATAAAATACACAACCTAAATTAAATTTGACAGAAAAAGCTACATGTACTTACACAATTTTCCGAATTGTTTACTTCCTGTTGACATGGCACTTTCTCCAATAAAAAATAACGGTTGCTAGCTGGGGAAAAGAATGATCACGTGATAATCTTGGTTTTGTGAATAAACCCCCAAAATTGCAAAATGTTTGGCCTTTTCTTCTTCACAATTCCTTCTCCTCTGCCCTCTATTTCTCTAGTTGTTCTATCAATAACTCAGCTGCTTCCGTAATCGTGGTGTTGCCTTTAACTTCATCGGAGTTAAATCCAAAACCCATGTTAGAAAACGTAGACAAATCCTTCGACAACCCCTTGAGCAATTTCAACTTGTTCTTAATCTTTTTCCTTAATATTTCCCCTTTTTCCACACCTTATTATCACTGAAGACTTATTGTTGTAATTGTAATACTCCAAGTGACCCGTGTAAGAAAAACCACACATCTTTCCCGTCTCGAAGAAAATCCAAATTTTCCGTGACCCGGAATTGACAAAGAAGATGGTGAAGCAGCGTAATGATATTGGGGCATGAACATCCATTCCAGCAACAGAAAAACAAGAGAATTGACCCACTGCAAATCTTGAAACCTCCAATTTTAGCTAATTTTCTTTAACTTTGGCCTATTTTCTCTGCTTTTCTATGTATAATTACCTTTATCGAAGTTCACAAGAGTTGAAGTTTTTAGCTTTACCTTCTTTACACAAGTAATTAATCAATATATTATACATAACCACATCTGGTTTTACCCGTCTTTTCTTCATCTCAACAAGCAAACCTCTAGCTTCGTCAATCAGTCCTCTCCTTGCAAGATAACTCAACACACCAAAATTTACAATTTGAGCTTTGCATCCTCGATACTCCATATCAAACATCAGCTTCTTCGCAGAATTGTACTTACCCACATAACATAATCCTTCCACCAATAAAGCATATGTCACAACATTCGGTTTCTTCCCCCTTTTCACCATATCTTCAAAGAAAATTTTAGCCTTGTCGACATTACCTCTTTTACACAAAAACCCAATTTGACAATTATAAGTCACGGCAGTTGGCTCCACCACTCTCTCAAGCATTTCATCAAACACCTGTCTAGCTCTATCCCACTTACCCTTCTCAGGCCACATTTTGACCATAATATTATACGAAACAGAGTTCAATTTTAAACCCAATTTATAACCATCCCTAAAGAGCTCAGTTGCATCAATAACCCGATCATTACCAATCAAAACATTTAGTATCATATTAAAACAGAATGTTGTATCGTCGAACGTCAAATGGGGGGGGGGGATAACAGGTTCGCCGAGGTGTGGTCGCCGTCATCCAAGTCGCCGGCGACGTCGACAGCGTTTTCATGCTGCTCCATTTTCGCCGAGAGCTTTTTCACTGCGGAGGAGGCGAATGGAAATGACGGGAGTTTTTAAGAAAATGACGCGTTTCTCTCTCTCTCTTATTGTTGTGTTGAATATTCAAAGCACATCCACGTGAGCAGGAAGTAAAGTGTGTAGTAACTCATGAAGTACGTCTAGCACTTTCCAAATTTGACAAATCCTTGTTTTTGTCATTTTACGTAAATTGCGACAAAAATTAACTAGCATCAAGTCACAACCAAATCTAATCAAGTTGCAAAAAAATTTAAACTTCAGCTCATGTTGACATAGTTAGAATCTAGAAGAATAATAAATGAATAAAACAATTGAGTCAAAATCTTTGCACATTTTCTCTATTCCCTTTGCCTCTCCCTTAACTACACAACCCCAAAGGATCTTCCTCCTTCCTTTGTATACACGTTAATTGATGAACACACTCATTCAAAGATTCCTTCCTCCACTAATGTGCACATACTTCTTTCGCTTCGTTTACCGTCATTTGTGAAACGGAATTCGAGTTCCTCGGTTACAAGCAAGGGAAACATGGATCCCTCATGAAACTTTTCTTGGCTTCTGCTCTTAAAAATTCATTTCCCTAATTTTTTCTGCAAAAAAAAAGAATGCAATTGAACAATATTAGAGAACTTAAGACAATTGAACAAAAAAAAAAAAAAAAAAAATGGCTCAAGCTATTTAAGGAACAAAAATACTAACCTGAAGCAAGCCAATCACACCAGCTTCCTCCAAGGTCTCTCTTGAACCTGCCAAATGAATATCCTCATCAATTTCTCAACCACCCTAATATTCCATTGCCAAATTTTGAAAGGTTGCATCAAAGTGAAGCATTGCCCAAAAAGGTGTAATCTATCAAGCATTCCTGTACAGGATGATTGAAGGGTTTTATGAAAATTGAGGTTGCCATTAATTATTATGAAATTTTAAACCCGAACCAACTACTAGAAAGATCCAAAGACAGGTTATACCAAGTTCCATCGTATCAAGACATCAAATATTCCCCCATGAATTTTCGGTAGTTTGTAATGAATCACAAAGAGAAAATTAGACTCTCCAATAAAGTAAGCAAAGTACAGAGGAGCTATATTTCACATATAGATTAGTAAGAGCTAGTCTTGTTTTTGCAAATTTTGCTATAACTCAAAGACTTGCAAGTTGCTCTATGTTCATAGGATAAACAATATTGATTCAATGACAAAAGTTTGCAAGTTTCTCCATGAATTTCGTAGAGCTTTTACAAAATTTCAAAGTGAAAATCAGACACTACAATTAGTTAATCAGATTAGAACAAAAGGGCTACATTTCACATATAGAGTAAATGCTATTTTTGTGAAATTTTTTCCACATATCAAACACTAGCAAGTTGCTCTATGTTCATAGGATAAACAATATCATTGATTCCATTGAAAGCCTTCTGTCCAAATAACATCTTTACAGCTTCTGTTCGGTGAAATGCATCCCAGAAAATGTATTGTTTCCTGTCTTCACATGGTGTCAATTCTTTGACATTTTGATGACTTCAGTAACATTCTTCTTAACCGAATAAGATTCAAGAAATTCTTCGAACTACCGACTTAATTGTAACCTGAAATTATCACTAGCAAGTTCACCTTTCAGCTCTTCCGCATCAACCAAAACACCACTTAGCTCGTCAACTGCAAGAATAAAATCCTCGTAATGAAGTTTGCAAAGATCCTCGATTTCAACTTCTTTCTTTCTCACTCATTTTATATATCTACCACCCAAAAAAAAAAAAAAAATGTATATATTACCAAGTCAGCACTCCTAATATACACAAAACCAACATAATTATACACCATATGATCACACAAGACTCTCCAATTGAAATGATTAGAAAAGAAGATGTGGTTAAAAGAATTAGATTATGTCATGTCAAGTAACAGTGAAAACACTACGGAAAAACAAATGAAAGAAAAGCCTATGGAACGAAATAAAAAATGCATCCGGATAAAACTCCGATCCCAATTGCGAATGCGGTACGCAATCCTCGTATCGTTGATAGACTGTTTTTCTCCCTCCAATCCACCGCCATTGTTCTTATACTTGATTTTCTCTCAATGAAAGTCAAAATAGCATCCAGTAAACAACAATCAACCTTGAAAAAAACTTCAATTTAAACCCTATATTTTCATCCCGTTTCCTTCTTTAAGGAAGTAATTGATAGAAAATTAAAACCTAGAAAATGGATCGATAGCTCAGCTCAAGAATGAGGAAGAATTGTGGGGGGAAATGGAAAATGAGGTGTTTTCCGTGTTTTGATTCGCTGAGCGTATTTTGGAAGAAAACGCTCAAAATGTCTTTTTAGTCGTTTTGAGTTTTGTTTAGAATTTTTTTTTTTCCGAATACAACAAAGAGAACAACACCTAATTGATCGAAACATAGCTGAATAGAAATGAAGAGCACAAACTGAACAGTCTCGTTTCAAACAACTCCAAAATCACCACGTTGCCTTTGAAACTGGTTGAACTGAACCTAAAGCTGTCTAGAAGAAGAAGACGCTAGTCGAGTTTAAGTTCCAAAGATAGAACTCAAATCTGGCCACAAAGATAACCTACGAACAAGAACACAGAACCTTCTGGCCGAACAAAAACTTAATTGAAACAACTGAACTGACCAAGCTCTGAATCTGAACGAATTTGCACCTCAATCTGAATGAAACCACTGTCCAAACTGTTGAAAACCAATATGATTAATTCGATTTCCACCAAGAAAAAGTAAAAATCGAACAAAACACAAGAAGAATCTTAAGAAATCAAAGGCACTCAAGTGAAACTTTCTCTCAGCTAGGTGGCATATATAAAAAAATTGGATTTAATTTGTATAAAAAAAAAAAAATGTCCAAGTACTGAAATTACAATTATTTCTTTTTAACTTTGGTTTTTTTACTGTTTTTAACGAAAAATTTGACAAATCTTGACGGTAGAGATGATTTTTTTGCACAAAAAGTTTTAAACAAGACGATTTTTTGCAATTTTCAAGAGGTATAGAATTATTTCTTTTTAACTTTGGTTTTTTTACTGTTTTTAACGAAAAATTTGACAAATCTTGACGGTAGAGATGATTTTTTTGCACAAAAAGTTTTAAACAAGACGATTTTTTGCAATTTTCAAGAGGTATAGAATATATTGCAATTGGAAATATTTTTAGGGTTTTCTGTTATTAATCCTTTTATTTAAACTCATTGAGTAAAATTATTTTAGTTAAAAATATATAAGTAAAATTAATTTTGAAGATAAATGAATTTAAAAAATCTGTACCAACCAAACAGGGACATTATCTCGTATGATTCACTAATTAAAAAATAAATAAATCTGGAGCGTTAATTCTCAAAATCCCTCTCTGTCTTTCTTATCTTCCGAGTCCGTATTTGACTATCGTGTTATGTAATACATATAGGTTAGCAACCGTCAACTCGATTCGATTAACTCATTTTGCACATCTGATTCACTAAATCAGATTTTTCTTCCATTCTATTATTTCCAGATTATTGCAATCTATTTTTGCCTGTCCGCCGATCTTTATTAGCTCGGCCAGTCTCTGGGGAAAAACACAAATCAAGATGAGGCTTCCGATGGTTGATTGCCGGAACTTGATCGAGTTTTGCAGAGCTTTTGAGCAGCACAAGAACAGCTTCAATTCCAATTCACTGAGCGTTTCTCGCACAAAAAGGCATCGCCATGATTTTAGTAGTTCCCTAAACCCTTTCTCTCATCAATTTTGCAGTCGCTCTCCATTCGCTGTCCTGGAAGTGATTATGCTTCTAATAGCAATCGGATCCTTGGGATTCTTGATTGTTCCCTGCTTTAAACTGGTCTTTTACGACTGTCTGCCTATACTTTTTGATCTAATTATTGACGCAATAGAGAATGCACCTGTGGCATATTTCCTGGGCTTGATGTTTGTGCTGCTTGGAGTCATATTCATCAGTGTTGTTTGGGAAATTATTGATATGAGGTCGAGGAAATGTGGGAATCCACATTGCAAGGGGTTACGAAGAGCAGTTGAATACGATATTCAGTTGGAATCAGAGGAATGTGTCAAGTACTTGCCTGTCACTGATGCTTGTGACACTGATAAAGGGGTGAAGCAGCTGGAATTGGGACAGGATCGGAAGGAACTAGAGGCCGAATTGAAGAGGATGGCGCCACTCAATGGAAGGACCGTGTTGATATTTCGAGCACCGTGTGGATGCCCTGCTGGCAGATTGGAGGTTTGGGGGCCTAAGAAAATACGAAGAATAAAAAAGTAAACAGGCTTGTCGTTTCGTTTTCTTTAGCTTAGATTAGGCAAGAATAATTAAGTATGAGATACATCAATCATATTCAGACTAGTTTTGCTGACTTTATACAATAAGTGATGTGTTTCAGGGCTCTAGTAATGAACAAATTTGATATTCCATGTTATCTTGCATTCATATATGGGATGGCCTTATTTTTTAACAATGATAGTTATTTATATCTATCATCAAGCCCGTTAATTCATATAAACATCTGTCGATATCTGATGGTTGAACTATATGTATAAGATATTTTGAGGACCTTTCTACTAATTTTCATTTTAGTTATGCATAGATAATATGACATAAACACTATGAGAAGATATGAAGATCAGCGAGCAGTGACAGCAATATTGATCAAGCAGTTGTATATGGGATTGCAATGTTAAGTATCTCACCTTTATATGGAACTCTCTCTCATGGCAGAGAGAAGATATCTCATGGTGTCGTGTGAGGATCAGAAACTGGTGAGGCTGTTTCTCCAAGCCATCGAGCTCCAAAGCCATGAGTAATTCCCAGCTATGAGCTACAAAGGTGACTGATATACTTGTCCTCTAGTATTTGCATATGAATTTCTTATGGGTTTACTCCTCATAATCATAGGTTGCCCTTTAGTAGTTTGCATGGCTACTTCTATATCACAAGGAAAGCTGGTTGTTTTTGTTCCAATCATTCTACACTTGGCTTCTCCTTATTGAATAACGAGAATCTCCAATTTGAGTTGCTTATTGTATTATATTTTTATGCTTTGCTAAATATTTTTGTTTCGTGCGGAAAGTCGGGTCTTGCTAACAAGTAAAGAAAAACTCAAACGATTGTGCAAGGAACAGACGTTTTGAGACAAAGTCCCAAAAATGGGTGTTTTATTGAAGATTCACAATGGATGAGAAAGTAAAATGTCTCCAAGAAGCGCAAGCACACAGAACGATTGAAGGTTAAATGCAATGAAAATAAAGATAATGAAAATTACATAGTCTC
The DNA here is from genome assembly GCA_019097785.1 of Fraxinus excelsior. Lineage (NCBI taxonomy): Eukaryota > Viridiplantae > Streptophyta > Magnoliopsida > Lamiales > Oleaceae > Fraxinus > Fraxinus excelsior. The sequence goes on along the minus strand of CM032635.1, from coordinate 163,788 downwards.
TGTTCAAGAGTATTTGATTTCGGAGGGGGGGGGGGGGGGGGGTTATTCTATGCCTTCTCTTCGTTTTATACTTCATGGGCAGTTATTGTAGAACCGTCTGAAACTGTTGGTCGTCTTGTAACCATCCACGTTCTTCATCAAGGTCGACTTATCATGGAACTTCTGTTTCTAACTGCCGTCATTGCTTCCACTATCAAACCGCTAATAACCGGGGCTTCCTTGATCGTAGGATATGATAAAATTGCCCTTTAATTGCTTTGGTAACCGTCGCTTGGAATATCACTATGTTTAAACCCTGGGTGTTTCGTAAGCTTGGCCGATGGTAATACTGTCGCCCTGAGTATTTAAATAAAATGTTGTACTCGCCTAGAGCTTGGGCGTCCTATATACTTGGGCGATGATGGGCCTTCATTGCACAACTCTGTCTTGGGTATTTTTCCATAGTTTTTCTTAGGCCTATTTTTCAAATCTCCTATTTGGGGCTTCACCTCTTGGGCCATTTAAGCGAGCCAAATTTTTATGCGTCAACAATTATCCCTCAATATGGCAAAATTAATATCGATTATTAATCTTATGTCATATTTATTCTTTGTACCTTCCACAACAATCAATACATTAGTCCAAAATATTACAATTGACGAATTAATTAATGTCCCCAGTCCATCTCAAAATTTAACAAGTGTCACATCGACTTCAACGTTACTTTCACAATCAAAGCGACACTATATGTAATATTATTTAACATCAATCACTAAATAGGCCAGAAGAATACCTTAAGCACCAATGTGCAATTTTACACAAACAACTCTCATAAAAGAAGAATACGACCTCGATTGATTCCCTTTAATTTATTTCTCATGCTCATTTTTTCTTTCCTTTTTCACTACATACTAGTTTTGACCTGTGCAATGCAAGGATTGTATTATTTTGAAGGTAATGTTAACATCTTGAATATTAAGAATTTATGGGATGTTTTGTTACAAAATTTTAATAAAGACATTTGCATAAAGAAATAATGTTTCATAAAGATGCAAGGATCAATCCAAATCTTGAACAAAGAGGTAGCAGTAATTTACAAAATGGGATACAATAATTTATTTGAAAATGATAATTTTGTCATTTCTGCAATTGAAATAAAAACGCAGAAGCAGGTATCAATAATTAGACAGGAAAAAAAAAAAAAAAAATCAATCATACGGGATTGGTAGCACTACTGAGATTCAAAGTGCCTTTACAAAAGAAACAAGAGAAATGATGCTCATTAATATTTTAAAGATTTATGAAATGCATTTTAGAATATTGCATAAAAGGTATTGCTATAGCCTTTTGTTTTCGCTCATAAATATTGTTACAGCCGAGCGTGATAAAGACAAATTTATGGACCAGCATGACAATCCCGCTAAAAGAGCATACATAGTACACAATCAAAAAGAGAAATGCCCACAATATATGCCTCAAAAACAGGGCCCACAAAACTTGCTCAAAAACGCTTTCTCACAAATAGGGTAGTGTAGATAGTTAAAATTTAGAAGGTCCCGATGCATAAGCTTCTTTCAAATTCACAACATCAACAACTAAGCTTTTAAAATCAAATTAAATGCAATATATACACAATGGAATAATATAAATACTCTTAAAGCATAGACACTATCAAAGAACTACGTTGCACTTTAAATTATCAAGATCATGAACTAATGACATTGAAAATATGGAATGTTCTAATAGATTCACCAATCTCTTTGAGAAATTCTGCATGCCAATTGTCTAGGGGTATCAAAGGACCTCACTACATTAACATCGTACACCAAAACACAACAATCTGCTCCTTTATAAAATGCAACCCCGAGACTTTGAAATCTCTCCTGTCCAACATTGTCCCATATCTGCCACTGCACACCCCACACATTCATTCCCGTTTTAAAAAATAAAAAATAAAACAACCAATTTTGAAGTTCTAAATATAAGATTACACACAATTATATATTTGTTGAATCAAAACAGTCATTCAGGAAACTAAAACCTATTTGAAGAGTAACGAGTCAGTCATCAATTTGAACCTCCTTGGTTACAAAATCTGCTCCAATCGTAGCCTTATACTGACGATTGAATTTCTTATGTACATATCTATTTTGTAATTAAAGAACTCTCGAAAAATAAAGTATACTCAGAGATCACAAAGCACTGATATTAATAACAAGCAATTAAACTTATCACATTCATTATGACTTAGTTTGAAAGACTGGTTAATGTGAATGTGATGAAAATTTTCATTCTAAAACTGTTAGACAGAAGCGGCTTCAGTGTGGTTACAATCTTTGAATGCACTATACAAATTACAAACACAACATTTGATTTTTCATTTATTCAAGAAACTTACAGTGGTATATATGTAAGAGAAAATTCCTGCTTACCACTGTCTTCATCATCACTGAGAGTCGTTTTTCTCAAGAAGACAATCGCTCATCTCTTCCAATGATGAGAATTCTGAAAATAGTTGGGTTCATCATTGATTTATTTCATTAGATTCCCAAGATATAAAACTCAGCAAAAGTAAAAGCAAAATAATTCCAACGAATATGAGAACTCAAAATTGGATTAGGTAGGATAGTAATCTCTTCATTTGCTGAGTAAGAAATTTTTGTAAGAGTGCACCTCTTAGACAGGAAGTAGGAGAATAACTTCCTAGCATAAAATATTCCTCAAACTTTTTATGCCTACACTTAAACTAATAATAACGGTGTAGCACCATTGTGAATGAATGAAATAGATAGCATATGAATAAGAGTCACTCTTAACCCGGATTCATGTGCACTAATTAAACTATTGCATACACATCACTTTGATGTAATTCAAGATGGTGAGATGGATATCATTAGTTATTCCCTGGTAAAATCATTGTGTAGCATCACTTACTCAAAAATGAAGGAAAAGAAGTTGTAAGTGAATTGACCTAAATTTTTGATCAAGTGATTTAATTCGGATTGTAGCCATATCAAAAACAACACGTAATCATTTTTACCCGAAGGAAAAGAAAAGCAAAGAACAAATTCCACACAAACAAGTCTCTAAGGTTAAGTATTGAGAAAAATCATGCATCTGTCTTTATCGGCTGGATAACGAAATGGTTCCAGGTGGTCGGGAAAATACCATATATGCTGTTCGCCATTGCTGTTGAAGCTGAAAGTAACCTATCATAGTAGTTTCTCATGTCATGCATGTCCTGACAGAAATAACGGCAAAAAAATGAAAATAAAAGATAATATGATTAACATCTCCACAGACATCGGGAAGTGATGGTGGCACATTTAGTTGCTAGATTGTACGTACAATTTCAACATACAAAATTACCATCAACTGAGAAGAAGAATGAATACACATGTACGGAAATTGTGATAGAAAACTCGAGAATATAAATGTTGGGAAATATTGTTTCTCTATTATAAATATTATGAAGGAAATCAAGAAATAAGAACATTAAAGTCCTATTATTAGAAGTTTAATATTTATTCAAAATCGAGAAGAGGGGAAGTGATACTCAAAAGTAGCTGATGCACTGTCAATAATTACTTTGTCATCAGTAGCATCCTGGTGGGGAAGGCCGAGGTCACAGTAGCATATATATCCAACTCCACAAAAGGCAAGATGAGCTGCAACAATACATAAAAACACACTGAAGCCAGTTGGTCACCTATATAAATATACACCTACATAGAATTACATATGGTTTTGATGAAATTACTGGAAAAGATTAAGAGCGAAATTATATTTTTGTGCATTTAAAATTATTCAATTCCAGGAATTGTTTTCAAAATATAGACACAACACAGACAAATAACCTATGATCGTGTTTTCTTGATAAAGAATAGTCAAGTTCAAATGTTCGTGCAACTGAATGTCCCCTTCCCTCCAATAAATAAAAAAAGGAAGTCAATGACCCCATATATATGTAAAATAAGGAAAACAAAAAAGTACTGTATTTCACTTATGAAGAAGTAGTTGGAGCTATGGTCTAAACTATAAGACTTGTTTTTTATTTGGATGATTATGCAGTATTCCATGTGCTCTTTAAGCCTTAGCCTAGTATAATAGAAAAAGACATTAAAGCTATAAACTGATATATAATGGAGAAATATGCAGAAACAATAGACAATACAATTCATCATGCATTTTCGTAAGAATAAATGCACATACACATTCAAAGTATGATTTTATACAATGCTAATTTGATGATCAAACAAATTATCATCACCATAGTTATTCTCGAATCACTGCTTTTGATACTATTATATTATCATAATGTCATATGCAGGGGCGGACTCAGCACCCGGCGAGCCGGGGCGGCCGCCCGTGCTGGATCCGCCGGAATAGTTTTTTTTTTTTTTTGAAAATGAATAAAAGTTTTACATTATATATATAGTAAGCTGTTTTTTTTTTTGCACTTGTGTCTTGTAGCTCAGTTGGCAAAGAGCCCATATTTTCCATGTGAGGTTTTGATTTCGAATCCCTTTGGCAACAATTTTTTTGTGAAATATGTTTAATTTTACCAATTTTTGCCCAAAATTAATTGTAATAAGGGAGGGGGATTCGAACCCACAACCTCTCCCTAATATGGTGACCACTTGACCAATATGGCACTCTTTAAATTTGATTTCAAATTTGCCAAAATAATACATGTTATATATTAACGATTGTAATGCAATTATAAAAAAATTGAACTATGCTAAATTATACAAAATTAGGGCACAATATCATTTGGTAAATATTGTTCATTTTTATAACAAAATTATATATGTTCAGTTTGAACAAAATAATTGTTATATTTAAATTATATACATCATTTGATTCCATTTTTTTTTTAAAAAAATACATTTTTCTCTATTTTTTTAACCACATGTATTTCAATAAAATAATATTATATGTAAATTCAAAAAAGTTTTTATTTTTAACTACACATTCTCCATCAAATCACTATTTCAAAATACATTTTTTTGCAAACAAAAACAAAAAAATGGGTATCAAATGGGGCTCTTAATATTTTATTGCGACGACGGTTGACGGTCGCCCGTGCTGACTCGAAACTCTGGGTCCGCCACTGGTCATATGAAGTTATCCTCAAAGAAACACAAATGGCATATTTCTTCATATTGATTCATCCGTAATTCATCGGTAATGACAACAAAAACTATAGTTTTAAAAGTTGGTCATTGCTTTGTGCCTCATATAAATGATTCTAATAGTAATTTTTTTTATTTATAATTGATTTTTTGGTAGATATAGTATTTGGAAGTTTCATGTCATAAATAAGTTGTCTTCAAAAAATACCTAAGAGTTAAGATGTAAATAAAGTATTCTATATGACCATGTACTGATTTTTATAAAATATTATATAGTAGTTAACTATTTTATATTTATTGTCAATGTAATTAAATAATTTTAGTATTGGACTGAACAAAATTTATAGCGGAAATAAAAATATAAATAGAATTAATGAAAACATACCTTTAATTGATGTTTTCTATATTGATGGAATTCAACTTATTTTCTATTTTTTAGAAGGAAATTTTTTTATATAAAACAGAAAATACCTAAATTTTACTGTTTCAATTAATATGTACACACAACCTTAAGTATATATTTATGAAGGGTGCCTTCAATACAAGTAAGAAAAGAAAGAAAGCTTAGATGAAGAAAAAATGTCAATTATAAAATAATGCAAGACAATGCAGAGAATGTTATTATTAGAACTGGTACATGTTGATATGTTCTCTAAACAAATAATCATTTATTTAACTTTTAAAAAGAAAATCATTTTTACCTTCAAAAGTCAGTTACCCAACCCTCTATCATCTGTTGTTCTCTGTGCCTGTAAAATGGGTACCTATAACACAAATTCGTATTGCAAACTTGTTAGGTGTGAACACGAAGTAATACAAATGAACAGTTAGAAACAAAAAAAAAAAAAAAAAAGTATTTAGCCCAATTGCTTCTTCAATGTTGAATTTCATTTTCATTACTCTGTATCACATATATGCAATTAGCCAATTATGACTTTATAGATTAGATAGAACTTTTGACAAACCATTGGAAGTTGGAACATTGTTTCTATAAACAATGATGCAAATGCTTTTTTTTCCAGATCTTGGTTAGTTACAAAGCTAATCACATGGATAACAGTGCAAGCTAGAGTACAGGGAAAAAAAGTACACCAAGCACTCTAAAACTTTTTAGTGACTTGCTAATATTAGTTTACTCATTTTTCTTTTTACCATTTGCCTGCATATTTAATGAATGATTGGATAAGTTTAAAAAATTAGAGGAATGAGTTTTGCATGCTAAATTTTCCATTTCAACTCTTTGTTCTTTAATCACAATTTGAGTTAATTAAATGATAATAGCAAATAAGCAGCTTACAATAAATATTTATCTTCACTAATTTCTCCATAATAATTTCACAAACGTATCACTCTTTAGTTCCCATCACCTTTCAATGACTTCCTTTCCTTTATTACTATTTCCAACTTTACCAAACCAAAATTTGAATCAAATTTTAATTCCTAACTTACTTAGATTATAGCCAAAGAAGGCTTCAAATTGGAGCAAAGATGAAATGGTTGAAATTTTGAAGATTCCTATATATCATTTTTGTAAATTAAACTCCTATCATCTAATTTCTCATCTAAATTTTCTGTGACAATTTTACAAACACGTAACAATTCTTTAATTCTCATCAATCTTTAATGTGTTGCTCTGCTTTATTACTATTGCCAATTCCATCAAACCTTTAACTCAAAGAGGAAATTTCAACCAAATTAAAATTTCTAACTTACTTTAGATTATATTATTCTAAGAGCAAAGATAAAATGGTTCCAATCTTCAAGATTGCTAGTGTTTCATTTTCCTTCTTTTGCCATCTTCTTTTCTTCCTCCTCCTCATTCTTGTCTTTTATTTTGTTTTTCACGATCTCTCTGTCTCTCGATCCTTCTTTTTCTTTATTCTTCTCTTTTCTCTCGATTTCTCTCCACTCTTCTTTCTGTACAGTTTTTATCTTGTATATAAAATTTTAAGCCTATCTTTTATCACGCAAAAATAAATAAATTTTAAGCTTACATTTTAACAATATCATAGACAATACAGAACAAAACCCTCCTAAAAGATTTGTGTATACCTAACGGAAGACATAGGGAAGAACGAAAACATAAAACTAAACAAAAATGAAAGAACCGAAAGCAGGTTGCAAAAAAAAAAAAAAAGAAACGAAACGAAAAAGCAAAAATAAAACAACAAGTAGAAATCTACCCATAATGTTGATCTAAGCAGCGCAAGAAATTTCCTCATTCATGTTTTTTGTAAGTTGATATAAGGAATGTCTCTAATTATATTAAAAAGCTTCAATGGGAAAAATTATGGGCATAGATGTTAAGGTTAGATGAGCTCTACAAGTAATAAGAGTAGCATATCAACAAAGCCATTAGAAAATATTCAAAAAATAGTGTAATTTCAGCAAAAATATGTAAATCAAAAGGCCAGAATGCCACAACTCACACAACATAAGGCTTCCGATAAAGTAAATAAAGTAAGAATGCTTTCATTAAGAAATGTTGATACCAAGGTTGTTATTGAAAAGCAGCGTAAGGAGGAAGGTATTTGTGCTTCCACAGTACCCAATATATCTCCATCTTAAGATCATATCAGAGCTAGGACCTAATTCAAGGGATCAAAAAAAAATCATTAGGCCCAACTAATTTCAAAGATGTAATCTTATAGTTTATTTCATTGTATGCTAGAAAATATGAGTAGAAGCCTATTGCAACCAATCAACCTCAAAATCCCATCTTAGCTGCCAAATTAACACCAAATAAAATGTACGAAAGTGATAATTTAACTTAATGGCAAGTCCCCAGAGTTTTGTTTTAAAACCTAATATACATTGATATTCACATTTTAATAGTAGCATTTGCACATATCATGTTTTATTACAGCACTTGTAGAAGCAGTTGTGCTATCAAAGTTCAGCATTGTCTCCCTAAGAAATTGGGAATAGAATATAACCTATAAGCTATTATTAACTTCAAATGGGGTACTACATTGCTTCAACTTCCTAATATGTATGTAGTCAAAAAGAAAAAGGCTCAGGCAAAATACGCCATAAATCTTTTGTCATTAGAAATTGACTACTGAAAAGCAAAAGTACTGGCCAAGGAATATAGTGAATAAACAAATAGAAGGACAATTCATCTATTATGTTAAAAATTCCTTATACGTGAATTACAAATGAAGAAAACAAGAAGGCGGTATAGACGTTGACCTATAAAAGCTCATTTTACATCATAGACCAGTTTTTGGCAGAATTAGATCTTGCTTAACCTGGATGAACAGGGGCAAACCAGATCTCATGTGAAACCGAAGGACTATGAAATGAACATTAAATGGTTGGTTGTCTCTTTTTATAAAGAGAGTTGGTGATAGGGTTTGAATTTTGCAGTGAACTAATCAAATCACGTATATCAATAAACAGAGAGTAGGCGGGGAGCTGACCTCGAGAGAATTCTATTAGGTTCGATTCACACGCTTCGAGACTAAGCCTCGTATTACTTGATATTTAGTTCAGTTCATTTCAATCTAGGGAATATCCCTGCATACGAATAAATATCCTGAAAGAAAACATTGGAACTAAACAGAACTTATTGTAGAGAGTATGCATAAGGAACATGATAAAACATGCTTCCACAAACACCGATTGGAACAAAGGTTACATTTCAAGATAATAAACCAACTAAACAAGTGTTTTATGCTAAAAATATTGCCATATGTGCATACTGCAATTACTATCTATCTGCATATAAGGCACTTCTTCTAAAACGGAGATCCACAAGTTCTCTCCAATACATATCACTAACATGCATTGGAAGTTATTAGGTAGTATATGAAAATGACTCCAGTTTGCCAAATAATACACATTATTAAAAATGATTAAACTTAAAATCCTAATGGCGGAGTCCACCTATCAAAGTAAATTATGTAATCTGAGTATAGATCTTTTAAACAATGTTCTTAACAAGAAGCTATTTAGGATAGCAAATACAGAGTTTTCAAAAGTTGGCCACTCACTCTGCATGTTATACAAATAATTATAGTAGCAAGGTTTTGAACTGCACCTCACTTCCCTAGTAGATAACATTTTTTGAGAATTGCAGGTTTTCAATAAGCTTTGCCTTGAAGAAGTACCTGAGAATTATGAAATAAGAAAATTACTTCATATCAGTGTGTGCTAGTTTTTGTATGCGGCATATATTTAGCATCAGAATAATGATCGTCAACTGAAATGGAAAAGAGTTTAAATGAAAGATTGATTACCCTAAATGAATGAAAATATTAAATTCACGTATTTCCGGTCAACATATCCAATTGTTATGCAAATGTTGTACTTTTTTGGAATGTTCTCACAAAAATTCACAACACACAGGAATAGAAATCAAAGGTACAAGAAACAATCACATAAGAATTATGATAGCAATCACTTGTAAGATCATATAGACTAGGATTCCAAATATATCCAGGTGGGAATCTAACACTGGAACCTAATGAAGAAAAATCTAAAAATCAAGATGCATTTTGAATATTTTAGTAATGGATATGGAAGCAACAATCTGAATAAAAAATAAAATATGTAGAAACCCTACCAAATAAAAAAACGAAAGCAAAGCAAAGAAGACCATTCTGAAGAAACAAACCTAAACTTAAGAAACAAAGAAGCCAAAAATGAAACCACTATGAAATTGACATACTTGAGGTCGTCGGTCATCTATTTCAGTATCGATTCTCTCATATTTCAGTATCAATTCTCTCGTGCTTTTGGAAACAGGAAGAAAACTTTGAAATGACATAGGAAATCCCATTTAACAATAAATCTGATGAAAATGTAACAAAATATAGAAAAAAAAACATGAAAATGAAGCTGCAATTCGTAATTTTCAGGATGATTTTGCGCAAATAATTTGGAAGTAGCCAATCAGCTTCTCGGCGTTAACCACCACATTGACTCCTTCCAACCCCTTCTCGACGACCTTTGAGTCTTTGATCCGTCGATTGCACCTCCATCCCAACTCCAACCCACCGCTGAAGCTCGAAGAAAAACAGAGGAGGTGTCTAGAAACTAGGAGATGCTCTTCAACGGAAAATGGAAAAGAGAAGGGTTTCTTTCTTGAGATTGAGAGAGTAGATATTTTCTCTAGTACAGCTAGAATCCAACTTGTGAGAGAACCAGTTTCAATATGGATTCGATCGCGCTACTCGTCCAGGTTAGGGCAGATCGATTAAAAAATAGAGTGACGTGGCATGTAACTGTTTAAAAAAAATTCTAAAACGCAACAATCACCATACCCCCAAATTCGAAGCCCTAACACACCTCACAAAACTTCCCAAATCGAAGGCGAAAGTCGCAATCCCAATCACAACTCACCATCTCCGGCCACTCGAAGCTGTCGGCATCACTCGACCTACCATATCAGGTCGCATCCGAAGCCATCTCCGTCCCCGCACGAACTTTCTTACCAGATAGTAGGTTTTCTCTTCTCCTAGAACTTTTTCTTGCTCTTTTGTAATGAAAATGATTTTGCTGGAAGGCGTCGCCATGGTTGGCCTCGGCGGGGTCTTGCGCCAGCTCGACGACTCTAAACGGGAGTTGGTATCAATGTGTTTTTTTTTTGGATTCTGGGGAGGGTTTTGACCTAATGTGGGGGTTTATTATTAATAAATCTCGTGGAATCAGATGTATTTGAAGTTATATTTTTGGTTTGTCATTATGTAAATTTCTGCATTGTGAAAGAATGAAGTTTGAATGGCTTATTTGTGCTTCATAAGGGTGGATTAAGCTAAAATGGTTGTTGTGCACTCTGTAGGATTTCAAGAAATAACCAAATCGTTTTTCAGTCACACAGAAATGAAAACAAATGCTCATTTAGTGCACAATGAAATGTGTCTAATGAGTTACTTGAGGAATTCAACTGACCAGTTTTTACCCAAATGTAGGTTGTTGTATATGTAGGCACCTTTATCCTGAAGAAACATGGGTTTAGCATATTATAATCTCTTGTAGTTTGAATGATGACAATACTTCCTGAGTATGCATTTCTTTGCTTCCTGAAAATTCATTTCTTCGCTTCCTGACTATACTTCCTAAAAATGCATTTCTTTGATTCTTGATAATGCTTCCTGAAAATGCATTTCTTCCTAAATTGATGGTTTGTGCATGTATTTTGGTTGTATTTGGATTAACTTAGTTGTAGTTTGATTATGACACGGAAGCGCTATGGTGGGGAAGAATAGGGGCATATGTTACAGTTGTAGGAAGCCCGATCACAATCTATCGTGTATGTTCAACACATGCTCAAATTACTGAAGAAAAAGAAATCGAGATATTCATCAACATTACCATGCGCAAAGGAAAGGGAGTTGCAGAGGACAATGGGAAAGGAAAGGGAAAAGTTCAATGATAAGAAATTGTTTAGGATTCTCTATATTGTAGTCTGCTCCTTTGGCAAGACTAGGAACTATAAAATAGAAATAATTTCTATTTATGTTCTGCTCCTTTGGCAAGACCATGTGTGATTAGTTTATATTCATGTAAAAAATTCTGCACTGGTGTTTCTTTGAATAAAATTATGTTTAAATCTTGGGATTTTCTTTGTTCAGAAATCATCTTTGTTGATGGAATGTAGAGCTTATATTACTCATTTTGTATGTCCATAACAGTGTGAGTTCCTCCCTGTACATTTTCTATACTGCATTCTGTGTTACAAACTTACAATATAAAGTGCATAACTACTGCAATTCTGTATAACCACTGCAATTGAAAACTGCAACAACAACTCCAACAATACCATTTACTAATGCTTAACTTTTGCCCGCATCAAGTCAACCTTCAACTCAAAGTAACAAAAGATCTGCCATAATGGCTTCTTACAATTTCATTCATGAGCATCACCAAAAATCGTTTCATAGCTCGTTACATCACAAAAAAAGAAACATCAAAAACAGATTTTGATGCATAACAGATTTTGAACTTGGCATCTTCTCAGCACCTCTCGCTTCGACTACTTTTACTGGCTTGGCGGCCTTTGTCTGGACCACCAATTATATCCCATCTCTCAAAGTGCCTTCGTCGAGCTCTTGCCTTCTCTTTCTATAAATTTGATTAGCCTTCATGTATCTGGAGCAAGCCATGCTTCAGTGTGATCACTGCCAACAGCAACCTGTAAGTAATTTAACTAATTAAAGTGTCTATTTCTTTTATGTTTAAATTGGTCGGCAAGGTATCAAGAAAACTTGGGCAATCCACGAGTACCCCACAGACACAAATGCATATGGAAGGGTGAAATATGTGTGTGCACATCAGTGGGTCAAAACATTTATGAGCGGTTTTTAATTCACTACTTGGTTCTGAAGGACGCATTTGTCAACTGGAACCAGACTCTACGGTTGAGAAAATTCAATATCCATTGCACTGAACATCCTAAGATCCTTCTAATTCTGGATCAAGAAATTTCTTCACAAATTCTGAGAAATTGCTCAACTGTAGTACTAGAAAATATTCTTCACAAAAATAGCCAGTATTGAGCCACTGGCGTAAGCTAACTGAGAATTCTCAGTACTAATTCACAAAGCTTCAACCTTGATTTTAAATTCCAATCAGAGTCTAAACTCCGGAGGTCAGATCCTTCTTCGAACATAGCTGCGGGTCGCCTAAAATCAGAGAGGAAGATGGGAACAACCGCGCTGAGCTGGAGAGGAAATGTGTGAGAGTGAAAATGGGGGAAGATGGGAACAACACGCTAAGCAGGATAGGAAAAGGGAGGCGGAAATTTGGGGTTCCCTTCAAAATTGACCAGGACACGTCATTTAATTTAAATCCCTGCTTTTTTAGTCTGTCCTTAACCCTGGGTAAGTAGCATTCTCCATATGGATTAGCGTGAAAACGAGTGTACAAAAATGAACAGTAAATTCATGATTGATTCTTTTAAGTGAAGGTAGATTATTCAAAAAATACTATTAGAACTTTGTTTTTAAAATTTTAAGGCCACCAATAAATAAATGACATATAGAGAAAAAATAGAACCTAGAGATTTAAACGACGTCGATTGAGTCATTCACGGGACAAGCGCAGAGGGGGTCAATTAGGATTTGACCTTAGGGTTTATGTCATCAAAGAGGAGGGCATTTCAAACCTGATTCAACTTAATCAACGGTGAGTCGTCTTCTAACATTTTATTGATTCATCAATGTTTATTTCGATTTACAGAGTTCTTCTTCATGGGATTGGTAGGACATCTGTTAGAATTATTTTACAAAACCCTAAATCCCGTTTTGTTCAACTCAGCCCATTTGCATCAGCAGCAAAAAACAAATCAAAACCCAGATCAAAAAATGAAAATCGAGAAAATTTTACTGTTAATTACCTCATCAACACATTTGGGTTTTCGCCAGAAAAGGCTCTTTCAGCCTCCAAGTACGTGTATTTTGATTCTACAAAAAAACCCGATTCAGTTATTGCGTTGTTGAAGAGTCATGGTTTCACAACAGAGCAAATTGAACTCATGGTGAAAAGGACCCTTCAATCATATTATGTGATCCTAAGAAGACTGTTTTGCCAAAAATCAAGTTTTTCCAGTCGTCAGGCATGCCGGAAAGGGACGTGTTGAGTATTTTATGTGGGACGCCTAATATTTTCAAGAGGAGTTTGGAGAAACAAATAATACCATCTTATAATTATATAAAGATTTTGTTCGAATCCAATGGGAAAAGTTTCGGTTCAATGAAACACTTAGCTGAGATCTTCTGTTGTGGTCTTCAATCTCGATTGTTGCCTAATATCGAAGTTCTAAGAGAGGCAGGAGTCCCTGAATCGAAAATTGTGGTATTGCTGCAAAACCAACCTAGGGCACTGATGGTAGGAAGGGAGAGGTTCAAAAAGGTTGTCGAAGAAGTTAAGGAATTGGGGTTTAGACCTTTGAGTTTTAACTTTATTCTGGCAGTTCAGGCATTTAGGGTGATGAGTAAATCGACTTAGGAGAAGAAGGTGGCGCTTTATAAGAAGTGGGGGTGGTCGAAAGATGAGATTATCTTGGCATTCGAGAAGCATCCTTATTGCATGATGATATCCACAGATAAAATAACCGCGGTAATGGATTTTCTTATAAACAAGATGGGGTTTGAATCTTCCGTGGTGTTGAATAGGCCAACACTCCTTTCATATAGCTTAGAGAATAGGATTATCCCAAGATGTTCTGTTTATAAAGTTTTGTTGGAGAAAGGTTTGATCGATAAAGGCACACATTTGGTCTCGCTAGTGGAATATACAGAACAGAAGTTCTTACAGTGATTTGTGCAATGCTACAAGGGGGAAGCTCCCGGGCTCTTGAGCCTCTATAAGAAATAATTGGCTCTTTCATAGAGTTAGAGAATGAAACTAATATACTCGTTATGTTAATCTACATTGAAGCCATTCTTTTCGAACATGACAAATCGAAGTAGAATGTTACTGATTTTAGTACTCGATGATTCATTTCATGTCTTCCAGCTCTCAAGCTATAACTTGTAAGCTCTTTTCTGTTTAAATCTATTGTTGTCGTAAAGAAAAGTTCTGCTTTTACAATCTAACTTGCTCGCTCCATTGTTGTGTCTGATGATACCCGCAATAAAGGCAGCATTGTTTCTCCTTTGTCCACTCAGATGGCTAATTACTATGAAGTTTAATAGAGAGGAAAACATGGTAAAAATATGAAAGCTTAGTGTTTCCAGGGGTTTAAGTTTTATACTTCAAGTAACTATTTTTTCTATTAGGTTCTAAGATTATGGTTGAGATATCTTTTTGATTGTACTTTTTGATTAGCATTCAAAGCTTGCAAGCACGAGAGATAATACATTATGGGAATGTTATGCCAACATCTGAATAGGGAAGTTGACGATGGTTCTCCATCCAAACTAAAACGAAGACACGACCGACCTCTCCCCAATTACACTCAAGTCCAGTAGTATATAAAAGCAGAGAAAGGTGTTTTGCTAATTCAGTTCTATCCTCAATAAATTTAGAGAAAATGCCTCTAACCTTGCTAATCTTCGTCCCATTGCCGATCTTGAAACTCTGAATTAGGATGAGGAATAAGGTACATGTGCAGTTGCCTTGGCAAATGTTGACCTTTTATTCTTAGCCTGATTCATCCGTGAAAATGAGTTCTTCGCTGAAAACCAAGTAATCATCCAACATATTTCTGCTCAGTTTACTATTTGCGACGCAGGACGAAAACTTGAACAATACTAAAATATTCTTGTTCGTAATGCACGAACAAGTGTTTGCTCAAATTTCGTTCAAACGGACATGATAATTATTGAAATTCACCAATTAAAAGAAGAATTGAATTACTATTTATCAAAAACGAAAGTAGTGTTTTATTTACAAACACTTGATACCCTATTTAAAGACTCAACACAAATCCCAATCATTAAGAAAATCAAATTCTATAGACAAATCCAAATAAATTAGGAAACGACAAAACAAATCAAATATGATTGAAAAATTGCAAAAGAGACGAAAATTCTCTTAAACTGACCCAAAACAGAAAAATGCTAAAACGGATCCCTAAACGATGGATTTGACCTCGAAAGTTGGACAACAACATCCAGAAAAAATGTGCAGAATTGAAAAATGCTTCTGTAATGTACTCACGAACAAAAGACTGACAATCGAGCTGAAAGTTATGTGCATTTTCGTAGATCCCCCTCATTTCTTCTATTTTCCAATTAGTCTATGAATTTCTCTTCTAATTGTTCTGCATTATTTCCTTCCACTTCAAAATAAATCAACCATGAGTTGTCATCGGGAAAAAAGGGCTTATCGAAGGAAAACTCAGTAGTTGAATTTGCAATTGCCATGAAAGCTTTCCCTTCCACTTTACAAGCTTTCTATGCCCTCTATATTAGTGCAACCATAATCTTTAGGTATCCTCTCTACCATTATGTACATCATCCACATCAAATTGCCACAGACTACCCAATCTAGGGCCGGATTTTACAAGAAACATAACTAGGGTAAATGTGTTGTTGTTGCCTAGGATTATCACCTCCAAGATTCAAGGCAGCAAGTTCATCCTTGAATTGATTGCACATTTCTTACGCTTTAGTCTCGATTGCCTCAATTCTTGTCTCTAAAAGATCGAACCACAACTTTGAGGGCCCCCATTGCCTCGCCCCTATAGTATTGTGGAGGAAATAAATCGCAGGATGTGCCTCAATGGGCTAGAATCGAACTCTCACACTGCGGCTCAATTCTCGTCTCTAAATCCTTAATTTGGTTGTATGTCATTGTCATAGCTCTAATACCACTGACGCATGACAAAAAATTGAACGATACTAAAATATTCTTGTTTGTAACGGACGTGATAATTATTGGAATTCACCAATTAACGAAAAAAATTGAATTATTATTTTTGAAAAAATGAAAGTAATTTTTAATTTTACAAAACACTTAATACCTATTTAAAGATTCAAAATAAATTCTAACCATAATGAAAACACAATTCTATAGACAAATCCAATTAAACTAGGAAGCGACAAAACAAGTCCAAATAGGACCGATAAACCGCAAAAACAAAGAAATACCCTTAAAAATGTAAAATGGATCCCTTAATCACCCCGAAACTTTGACAACCTCATCTGACAAAAATATGCAGGTTTGAAAAACGCTTTCGAAATATACTCGCTCGCCAAATTCGACAATCGAGTTCTAAGTTATGTGTATTTTCTTAGATCCTTCTTATTTATTTTATTTTTCAATTAGTTTACGATTTTCCTTTTTAACTGTAGCATCCATTTCATAAAGCTCGACCCATCGTCTAAGACATCCATTTCATAGAGCTATTACAGGCTGATTCAGTGGACTATATTGATTCAACCACATTTTCTATCTATCCATTAGTGTCAATTATTTTCTACCTAGACTTATGATGATCATTAATATAGACAATACATATATACATTTAATGTCTTTGGATATGTTAACAGTGGTTTGACCGTGGAAATGATGGTAGACTATGAATGTAGTGGGGATATGTTAACGGTGGTTTGACCGTAGAAGTGATGGTAGTTAGACTATGAATGTGGTGGGGAATTTAAGGCGTCGAAGGGAAAAGTGGTGGTGGTGAATTTGAGGTGTCGACGATGATTTGGATGGTACCAACGATGGTGAGATGAGGTGTGGTGAAAAGTGTTTGTAACCAGTTAGTTAGATAATTTGTAATCTAATAAAATGTGTAATTTGTGATTAAATTTGTATTTGTGATTCACAAATTGTCTTATGTAATTTGTGTTAGTATGCGATTGTGATCATAAATTTTGTATGGTTGTGAAGCTAATTAATTAAGTTATATGTCATAATATTGTATCAGGGGTCACAAAATGTGACCAATTGTTTTTCACATTTAATTATTAAGTTTAATTTTGGAAACAAATTTTTAATCAATGCCCTTAGTCCACCTCAACATTTCACAAGCATCACGTGGGCTTGGACATTACTTTCACAAGCAAAGTGAAACAATTGAGCCACATTATTTTGTAATAGTAGATTGATGGAGAATGTGTGGTTGAAAAAGAAGAAAAAATTATTGATATGATGAAAAATATTATTTTATTGAAAAATGTGTGGTTGAAAATAAGTAGAAAAATGAGAATAAAAATTTTAATGTGACTCAAATAGGTACGTAATATAATTTAACTTCAGTGACTAAATGGATTGGAAGAATACTTTAAGCACCAATACGAAATATCACACAAGCAACTCTCACGACAAAAGGAGAAAAAGAATATAGATATGTCGTATGAAGAAAAAATTGAAGGAAAAAAATAAAATAAAATAATACTATATTTCTTAACATCTCCCCTCAAACTCACAATGCTGCAGCTACAAGTATCAGGCAAACTAGAAAACGAAAACGGGAAATAGAATGCGACTTGGTAAAGAAATCTGCAAGCTGCAAAGACGAAGGAACAAATGGCAAATTAATTGTGTTATGCTTGAGATGATGATGAGTAAGGTGACAATCGATCTCAATGCGCTTAGTTCGTTCATGAAAAATCAAGTTGTGAGCAATCTGAATAGAACTCTGGTTGTCGCAATACATAGGAGTAGGATGAGAAAGAAAAACTCACATATCTGCAAGTAACCAACGTAGCCAAACAATCTCTTTGGTAGTAGATGTCATAGTAGGATATTCTGCTTCGGTTGAAGATTGAGAAACAATAGATTGTCTCTTGCTCTTCTAAGAAATAAGAGAATTACCAAAAAAAATATACAGAAACCAGTAACAGACTTGCGATTTATGGGATCACTGTCATGATCAGCATCAGAGTATGCACGCAACTCCAAGGAAGATGTGGATTGAAGTAAAAGAGCAGAATCATGACTACTAGAAGTAAATACAAGGAAAGAGATCACAACAAAAAATTTATCAAACCAACCACGAGGTGCTTGTTTGAGACCATATAACGCTTTCTTTAGCTTGCAAACATACCCAAAATCATGTGAAACACTAGGAGGGGCGCTATATAAACTTCTTCTTCAAGATCTCCATTCAAAAAGGCATTTTTAACATCAAGTTGAGAGATAAGTCACTGACGAACGGAAGCTATTGCAATAAGAGTACGAATAATAGTCATTTTTGCAATATGAGCAAATGTTTCCTCATAATACATATCATACTGTTGAGAGTACCCTTTTGCAACTAACCTAGCTTTGTATCGCTCAATTGATTCATCAGAATTAGTCTTGATCTTATACACCCAACGACAACCCACAACACTCTTACCAGGAGGTAGATGAACCAAATCCCAAGTACCAGTATTATGCAAAGCAGAAAGTTCCTCATCCATAGCTTGTTGCCAAAGAGGATCAAGAATTACCTCTTTATAGGAAGAGGGCTCAGAGAGACAATGAATAGAAGCTAAAAATGAAGTAAAAGATGAAAAATAACAAGAATAGGCAAAATTTGGTAACTTTGTAGACTTACGAATGCGTGTGGATTGACGTAGAGGTGGATCCACAATCTCATAGGGAGCTTGGGGGACCGTAGGAGAAGAGAGACCTTCAGGTGTACCGGAGAGTAAAGTGTCAGTACCTGCATAATGATCAGTACGAGTTTGTTGTAAAGATAACGAGGTAGGAATATGAGAAGGGATATTTGAGGTACTAGGAACCTGAGATGACAAACTATCAAAATTGTCAGAAAAGGGATCTATACGAATAAGATCAGATCAAGTTAAATTATGAGTAGTGGATGGAATAGAAAAGAAATGTATATGCTCAAGAAAAACAACATGACGAGATACATAAAATTTTTGAGTTGTTGGATCAAAACAATGATATCCCTTTTTACCTTCACCATAACCAAGAAAGACACAAATAGCATATCGAGATGACAACTTGTTACGTTCTACATAAGTACGAAGAACGAAACTAGTACAACCAAAAACTCTAAAGAAAGAATAATTAAGGGCATACCCATACAACTTTTCGAAAAAAGAAAAACCTGAAATATGAGAAGATAGAATTGTATTAATCAAACTTACAGCAGTAAGAATAGCTTCACCCCAAAACACACTAGAAACAGAAGCAGACAACAAGAGAGAACGGGCAGTTTCAACAATGTGCCTATGTTTTCTTTCAGTAACATCATTTTGCTCAGGAGTATCTATACACGAAGTTTGGTGAATAGTTCCATCTAAGGCAATCAGCTCACAAAATTTATTAGAAGTGTATTCCCCACCTAAATCACACCTAAAACATTTGATAACAGTAGAATGTTGAGTTTTGATAAGAGCACGAAATGCTGAGTATATCTCAAAGAATTCAGAACGATGTTTCATTAAATAAACCCAATAATAACGAGTATGATCATTAATAAAAGAAAAATAATATCGAGACCCTCCTTTTGGAGAAGAAGAAACATAGGAGAAGACCTACATACATCATAATGAATTAAATCAAATGGAGAAGAAGGAACATAAATACTTCGATTAAAAGGTAAAACTGAAAATTTTGTCAGTTTACATCCACTACAATCAGAAATATCATACGGTTACAAATTTCCTAAAGCCCTTGTAAGTACTGTTCACATTAGGATGACTCCTAGAAATAATGGGGTTGTTGCATGTTGCCATCAGGACTTAAAGAGGCGGCCTTCTTGATTTCATCATTTATCAACTATCTGTCATGCTCTTGCAAAATAATGGTTAATTTATCTTTACATACACGAGAAAAAAAGTCTTGTGCTACTTCCATCTCCTTTTGATTCTTTCAATATGTTAAACAAACATTGATTTATCTTTACATGGATGAGAAACAAAAGTCCAGTGCTACTTCCATCTCTTTTTGATTTTTCGATGTGTTAATAAACTACCCCCTTTACGCATTCTTGAATAGTATAACCTTTTTGCTACTTTACATTCCATTTTATTCTTTTAAATAGCTTCATGATGTATGGAAATGCATTTTAGTTAATGACATCTATTTTACTTTATAAAATATTCTTATGCACACTCATTAATCTCAAGGTGTTTAAACGAAGAAAATCTCCCAAAGGCATCTATTGACAGACATTGTGAGGACTAATTGTGTGGACTTTGAGATTCGCTATCTTATTTGGTTTACTTTAGATTAATTCTCTTGGTTATCTTGCTCTACACCAGTAATCACTTTTGGCAGGTGAGATGGTGGTGTATAACTCATTCGACATGAAATCAATTCCCAAATATATAGGAACCGGCTTGCAGGGAGCCAAAGAGGGGTCCAATACTCTTTTGCATGTTTATCATGTTGTAATTATTCAATAATCATGCTAAGAACAAGAATCACATACATTAATTGATGGTTTGTAATTTGCAGAAGACTTTTTGTGTGTGTAAATATTATCAGCTAGATCTTCATCTCATTGCTCCTCAAAATAATCAACCGTCAATGAGGGCAAGCGAATGAAAAGAATCTGGAGAGGAGAGGGGACCTAGCCATTATATAGGAATCACAAAACTGGCTCATTACTGACTCTAACCCTAATTAGGATTTACATAATTCTGGCCCACATATTTAAAATCACCATATTATAATAATAAAGTCTGTAAGGTGTACAATGGCACAACTGATTACTAACATATTGGGCCTAATCATAATATTGCAAACCATACATCTAATCCATAAAGTTTGCAATCAAATGAAAGCTCACATAATAGAATTATTCTAACATTCTCCCACTAGAGCAAACATTCGATTGCTATAGAACAAAACTTTTAACCTCCGAGTCAGATTACATACGTGACCACAAAAGTATAGCTACAATGATAACACCTTACACAACATGATCTGGTCCAACAAGAATGTTAACATTGAATATGGAAGTCGTTACACTAATCAAACAATGTAAGACCACTCTACAACTATAAATGCCAACATCCTTATTGACATGGATCACCATCCTCCAACCAATGTGGTAGTATGCAATATGAACTTAGCATCAAACGTGATAAAAAAACTGTGCTAATTCATATCGGTCCTCAAAATGCTTCTAATCAAAATGAAGTCACATGTCTCAAAAGAGACTCATCTTATGTCTTAATCAACATATCTCGAGATCAAAACAATAGCATAATAAAAGATATAAGTTAGATGCATGCACAAAATTCTTTATAGATATGGGAAAATATATTTTATTATTGGAAGTGGTTTGTACCTGGAGAACATATGGGTTGCCTACGTATCTTGTGAAGGGATTAAGCCAAAACGTAGTTTTCTTACATAAATAACTCTCACTAACCAAAAATATCAAAGGTTTCCACAATACCCATATTAGTAACACATGTCTTAAAAACTTTAGAGACGAGTCCCTTAGTCAAAGGATCTGCAATCATCGCCTCTGTTATCACAATAAATAGTGATTGGCCTTGAGATGGAGTCAACAACTTTCAACCCATAAATAAAATTTGTTAACTAAACGGCTTGAATTGTAGCTCCATAACATGCTACAAATTCGACCTGCATAGTAGAAGATGCCACCAGAGCCTGCTCAACACTTTTCCAAGAGATAGCACCACCAACCAACATGAAAATATAATTTGAGGTTGATTTCAAATCATCCTGACATCCGACAAAATCAGAATTTGAGTAGCCTACCACCTTAAGGTGATTTGAACGCTGGAAAGTGAACATTTAACTTTTAGTTTTCTTTAAGTATCTTATAACTTTCTTAGCCGCTTTCCAATGCTCTTGCCATGGATTTGACTGAAACCTACTGAGACACTGACTGTATAAGCTATATCCGGTCTAGTACGAACTTGAGCATACATCAAACTCCCCACAGTACTAGCATATGTAATCATCTTCATAGATTCTCTTTCTAGCTCATTGCTTGGACATTGAGCTTTGTTAAACTTATTCCTTTTTATTATAGGTAAATTACCAGGTGCACATTTCTGCCTATTGAACATTTATAGTACACGTCATATATAAGCCTTCTGAGAAAGTCCTAACATGCCACGATTTCTATCACGATGTATTTCAATGCCAAATACATAAGTAGCTTCTCCAAGATCTTTCATCTCAAAATTAGCAGATAACATCTTCTTCATCTCATGAAGTAACCCTAAGTCATTGCTTGTAAGTAAAATGTTATCAACATATAGGACAAGATAAATAAAATTTCTCCCACTTGTTTTAAGATAAATATTTTGATCAACTGTATTTTCAACAAAATCAAGAGAAGACACAACCTCGTCAAATTTCAAACACTACTGCCATGATACCTGCTTGAGACCATATAAGGATTTATTGAACTTACATACTAAGTTTTCTTGTCCCTTTACAACAAAACCTTTAGGTTGTCTTATGCAAACTCTTTCTGAAAGATTTCCATTCAAAAAAGTCGTCTTAACATCCATCTCATGAAGCTCCAATTATAATGTGCTACAAGAGCCATGATTAATAATTCGAAAAGAGTCTTTGTACGAAACGTGAAAAAGTTTCATTATAATCAATGTCCTCTCATTGATTGAACCATTTTGCAACCAATCTCACCTTCTTTCGTTCAACATTCCCTTTAGAGTCCAATTTGCTTTTGAAGATCCACCTTTTATATATGGCTTTAGCAACTGGAGGAAGTTCAACAAGTTCCCAAACTTTATTCTATTCTATAGAATTCATTTCATCTTCCATAGCATTTATCCATTTATGTGACTCAGGACTTGTTAATGCTTGATTAAAAGTAACATGGTCAACAATATGCCCAATATTAAAATCACTCTCCAACAAATATGTAATATAATCACTGGGCAATGTAGACCTTCTTTCTCTTTGTGATCTCCTAACCTGTGGCTTAGGAACTGACTCAATCATTGTTGGTGGAGGAACCGGGAGTTCCTCTTGGTGCCCAAGTTCTTCATCAACAATTTCAGCTGGTGGATGTATAATTCTCTCCTGTATAATAGGATCCGAACCTTCACTTGAACTCCATTCCCAACGTACATGCTTACTTCATACTCACTTGGCCTCCGTTTGCTTGTGAACCTGTGTAAGGAATTCGCAATATGAATACTGGCTCCCGAGTCTAACCACCAAGAACTCAAAGGATCATTTACAAAAAAAGACTCAAAACAAACTAAGGCCAATGCTCCACTTGCACCATCATATCTCATATTCATTAGTTTGTCCATCAAATCTCCAGTTTCAGTTTTATCAGACTCAATAAACCTCACTCCTATGACATCCACAAAACCTTTATCATTTTCATTATCCGAAATAGCACCCATAATAGAATCGGATATGGAACACTTAATAATCTTTAAACAAAGTCTATTAGTCATTTCTCACTTTTCATGCCCAGTCACATATTCGGGAGTGCTTTTATTTGTAGGTTTCAAAAACTGCTTCTTGATTGCAAAATCCAACCTCAAAAGATCAAGTGCTATTTCTACATCTTGTTTCTATCTCACATAATTATTCTCAATCAAGGTTTCAATAGCAGACAATTGACTCGAAAGAGTTGATGCATTTAAAACTGTGGAAATATATTTAATATCATCCAAACATAGTGCATGCAGACATTGGATGATAAAATATTCATCTAATTAACATGGACTACTAATTAGATGATTCATAATTAAAGTCAAAACCAAATGAACATTATTACAATAAGAGCCTAGATGCATTATTATAAAGTCACATGTGGGTCGACATATAACACGATGTAAAGTACTCTTAAAACACATAATCATGTTAGTTAACATAACAAATTGGTTTTCGAAAACACCAACACCTTTAGGTAGAAAGATATTTCTAAACCAAGTAAATTTGTTAACTGTCTTATACCAATTTTCAAAAATATCACATATAATAACACCTTTGGGCAAGATACTATATGTAATAATTCAAAATTACGATGCTAACGTCCAAGATTTTATTGTTATTATTATTAATTTTCTTTTTGAAGAAAACCAAATAAATAAAAATGAGTGTGCCACTTTGGTGGCTGTCACCCACTTTTATTTCAAAATATCTCTAATGGGAGCATCAAAACAGACTTAAAGTCCACAGAAAAATTCAATAACAATAATCATGCAACACAATCACAATCATCAATTGACGAAAAGCAAGATTCATGCGTGAATGTGAGACGAAATTGACAACTAAATTTCAATTTATGAAAATGAAATTTAAATGGTCAAATAATAATGACATTTAATTATTTCAACAAAAATATAAAGTCGTCAATTTAAAATATAATTTTAATTTTAGGTTGAAATTGAAATTGCAATATATGTGGATCAAATTTAAAAATCTCATAAAAAATCAAATTCAATATTTCAAAATTGTAAAATTGACCCTAAAATTAAAATTTTGAAAAGGGCCTTTAAATTTAGAAATTACAACAAAAGTCCCTCATCCTTAAATTACAAAATGACCCTTAGTTAAATTGTAGGAGAAGCCCCCAAAAATTTACAAATTGCAGGAGGATCCCCCATCTCCAAATCAAGGGGCTTTTATTTAAAAAAGCCTAGTCAAACAAACTATTAGTTTAAATAGTCCAACAACAATGTTTTTTAGCTAGAAGGCCTAAACATACCAAAAAATAAAAAAATGAATTTGTAAATGACTAAAATATCCTTGTATACAAAAAAGACATTATTGCCCTAATTCCTCTTTCATATTTCCATTTAGCCCTAAATCAATTTTGGGTTTCATTTCTTCTTGTAGATGCCGATTCTCAAATTTTCTCATTTCCTTATCATCATCTTCTCTCTTTCATAAAATCCTAATATCAATTTTGGGTTTCTTCTTTGTTGGAGGCAGC
Organism: Fraxinus excelsior; assembly: GCA_019097785.1. NCBI lineage: Eukaryota > Viridiplantae > Streptophyta > Magnoliopsida > Lamiales > Oleaceae > Fraxinus > Fraxinus excelsior. Next base: position 138,408 of record CM032635.1, on the reverse strand, counting down.
CTATTTGTTGAAAATCTTAGATTACTTGAATTCAAATTCTAGGTTTTTTTTATCCACTTTGTCTTGAAGAATCAATTGTTTATATCACTGGGTTCTTGGAAATGGAGGGTATATGCATATAATGGAAGTACTTTTTATATTCATTTCTTGTTTGTGGGTGCCCATAGAGGTTACAACATGACTGGAAATGCCATTGTTCTTGCTCTTGCTGGTTCAGGGATGGTGATTCGTAGTCTACGTCGCAAAACGATATAGATATCGTTCTTGAAACACAAAACGATTTAAATATCGTTTCAGCATTAAATACATATTGCTTCACTGATTTTCATAACGACATTGATATCGTTCCTGTGCTACAAAACGATATAGATGTCGTTTCAATATGAAAATTGCACCAATTAAAATTTAACGAGCTCTAAATTGTTACATTTCAAATAATAACAACGACATTGATATCGTTTCCTTTAATTCAAAACAACATCCATATTGTTTCAGCTAAAATCATAACTATAACGACACTTGTGTCATTTTCTGTCATATCAAACGATAATGATATCATTGTACTAAGTTTGATATCTGATGAAATTTTATAATTTTTTATGTTTAATTGCAGTTTTGGACACCATGGATATGTCATGGATTCAATTTGACTTCTAGTTGAATAAGAGCAGCCAGTTGAAAGCGTGTGAGTTGAATAAGAGCAGCCAGTTGAAAGCGTGTAAGAATGGAAATATGTAGTGAATGACAATGGGAAAACATTGGTTATTTTTGTTGTGAAAATAATTTCTTGTGTGAACTTGTATGATAAAGTTAGAAAGCTGTTGAAAGTCGATACAATGCTATGCAAAATGGAGATGTCAACTTTTGTCCCTATAACATCTGATGCTCTAACTGTAAGAAAACTTGTCATGTTTGCTTCACTTGTAAATGTCAAATGGCTGGTAGTGAAACTTAAAGTTGTAAAATTGTCGTGACTTGTAACTTTGTTATTTTGTATTTATTGGAAGCACAAAATGATTTATTGAATTTTGTTATTTTGTATTTATTTTGTACTCACGGATGAACTTTATAGTTGGAATGTAGTGAATGATAATGATGTTGAATGTAGTCGGATTGTATCTGTAAATGCAAGTTCGCTCCGTTGTGAGACATCAGTAAAAATTCTAGAAAATGAAGATGTACAAGTGAACCGATTATTTACATTGAAATATGACCTAATATAAAATTGCAATTGCCAGCTGTAAAATGTCACTTTGAATACAAAGTTAAGAAGTCGAATAAGAGCACTTATACAATCGTTACTGTAATAAAAAAACGATTTCAATATCATTTCAATATGAAATACACACTGTTTTACTGATCGTCGTAACAATATTGAAATTGTTCCCGTAACAAAAAAACGACATGGATATCGTTTCAGTATGAAATACAAGCTGATTTTAGTAACAATATGGACATCATTCCTGTAATAAAAAACGACTTCAATATCGTTTTCGTATGAAATACACACTGCTTCACTAATCTTCATAACGATGTTGAAATCGTTTCCGTAACAAAAAAAGACTTGGATATTGTTTCAGTACAAAATACACGCTAATTTACGTATCGATATGAACATCGTTCCTGTAATAAAAAACGACTTCAATATCGTTTTCATAATTTTCATAACGATGTAACTAGAACGACATAGATGTCGTTTCTTCCCATATAAAACGACAACTATGTCGTTGTAGTGTCAAACTCACGAAACAAAGTAACGACGTCTATATCGTTTTAGTACAAATTAGCGAGTTGGAACTCGTTTCAGTCAAAATCGTAATTAGAACGACGATAATATCGTTGTAGTGTCAAACCCACGAAATAAAGTAACGATATTTATATCGTTTCAGTACAAATTTGACGAGTTTGAAATCGTTGCAGTTCAAATAATAACTAGAACGACATTAGTATCGTTTATTTTTACAGAAAATGAGAATTATATCATTATGCCTAAAAAACGACGATTCGATCATCCATGGCCACTTGACGTACATTCTTCGATCGTTCTACGTATATTGAAGGCATGCTGGGTGGTTGTGGACGATCGAATAATTATTTTTAGCCAAAACGATATCATTTTGCATGAAAAGAAACGATATATATGTCGTAGTTATTATTTGAACTGGAACGACTTCAAGCTTGTCAAATTTATACTGAAACGATATGGACATCGTTATGTCATTTTGTGGATTCGATATATAACGATGTCCATATCGTTTCATTACAATTTTGACAACATTGATATCGTTTCAGTTTAAATCATAACTAAAACGATAATACATATATCGTTTTAGTTTATATAAAACGATAATTATATCGTTTTTGCTAAAAACGACGATTCGACTGTCCACGACAACCCCATATGCATTCGACATATGTAGGATGATCGAAATAGGTCATCCAGTGTGTTCAATCTCACTCAAAAGAAATTATGGGAACATTTGTGTTCTCATGACTATATACAACTTTCGAACTATTCCAATAGAAAGAAAGTATCTTCATTCATTCTTTCTAATTCATTCGAGTGACATAAAACCACTTGATGACATTTTCAATCGTCCTATGTACGTTGAAGGCATGTTGGGTGGTTGTGGACGATCAAATCGTTATTTTTAGCCAAAACGATATAATTATCGTTTTTCATGAAAAGAAACGATATCTATATCGTTGTAGTTATTATTTGAACTGTAACGATTTCAAACTCGTCAAATTTGTATTGAAACGATATGGACGTCGTTAGGTTATTTTGTGGATTTGATACATAACGATATCCATATCGTTTCAGTACAATTTTGATGACATTGATATCGTTTCAGTTTAAATCATAACTAAAACGATACATATATCGTTTTAGTTTATATAAAACGATAATTATATCGTTTTTGCTAAAAACGACGATCCAACTGTCCAGACAACCCGACATGTATTCGACATATGTAGGATGATTGAAATAAGTCATCAAGTGAGTTCGATCTCACTCAAAAGAAACTATGAGAATATTTATGTTCTCATGACTATATACAACATTCGAACTATTCCAATAAAAATAAAGTATATTCGTTTGTTCTTTCTAAGTCATTCGAGTGACATCAACCCACTTGATGACCTTTTTCGATCATCCTACGTATGTTGAAAGCATGCTAGGTGGTTGTGGACAATCGAATCGTTATTTTTAGTCAAAACGATATAATTATCATTTTTCATGAAAAGAAACGATATTAATGTCGTTATAGTTATTATTTGAACTGGAACGATTTCAAACTCGTCAAATTTGTATTGAAACGATATGAACGTCGTTATGTTATTTTGTGGATTTGATACATAACGATATCCATATCGTTTCAATATAATTTTGACGACATTGATATCGTTTCAGCTTAAATCATAACTAAAACGACATATATATCATTTTAGTTTATATAAAATGATAATTATATCATTTCTGTTAAAAATGATGTCATTATCATTTTTGTTAAAAACGATGTCATTAACTCCACGATATGAAAGTTGTTATGTTATTTTGTGAATTTGACACATAACGATGTCATTATTGTTTCAGTACAATTTTGACGATATTGATATCGTTTCTATTTTAATCTTAATTAAAATGACATATATATCGTTTTAAGATATATAAAACGACAATTATATTTTTTAAGGTATATAAAAAGTATATATTGCACGTTGTAAATGAAGGGGAAAAAATAAAAAAATTAATGGTTGGACCCGTGGATGATTACTTAAAAATATAAAAAAAATTATTTGAAATCAAATTAAAGATTTTAAGTTAATTGTCACTAATTATTTATATATTTCGAAATCATAAATTTTGTAGACATTCAAATCATCTTAATTAAAATTAATCTTTTAATACATAATACGTATATAAAATAAAGTGAAATATTTGACTATAATTTTTCAAGATATTCAGAAATATAATGTTATATATATATTATTGCATTAAAATAAGCAATATTGTTCAATGTCTTGATGGTGAGAGAAGTATTATTTTTCTTAAAGGTTGAAGGTTCAAATCCTTGGACCTTGTAAATTTGAATATAATTTGTTAAGATATCTATAGATTATAGGTGGCTATGTAACAAAAATTGTTCTTCCATTTAACAGAAGTTGTTCTTCTATAACAGAGGCATAAACGGCATTAACAGAGGCAGAAATTGTTCTTCCATTTAACAGAAATTGTTCTTCTATGAAACGGCATTAACAGAGGTAGGCATTAACATTAACAGAAATTGTTTCTTCTTCTATGAAACGGCATTAACAGACCTTCCACTTTCTATGAAACGACTGCCATTTACCTTCTATCAGCTTAGGAACCAAAGAGACTTGAGACTGTTGAATGGGAAGTATAAGTTAGATAATTGAAAATTGCCTCTAATTCCATTCCAGAGATTTCAGAAATTTACATTTCCAGGAACGAATATTCGCCCTAATAACAAGGTGATGATTCTACCAAATTCTAAAGCTGAAAAACACATTTTGCTGGAAACCGAACTGTAATCCTCTTCCAGCCAAATAGCCAAAATCGCAACAATCACCATTCGTCCTCAACCGAACCACGAAAGCACCATTTCCAACCCAAAAATCGACACCAATTCACACCAACAGCCACTCCACACAAACTCGTCAACCCCTATTTCACCCAAAATCCACCCTAAATAGCTTGAAGAACCAAGAAATAGGAGGACCGATGAACTTACCCAGGTTTCTCGACCCTTTTTTCAGGCGAAATACCATCAGAAATCCCGGAACTCGAACCAATTAACTGACGGACAGCACGAGGGAACCCTCGCAGTGACCTCCACCCACTTGAACCGGTGCCACCACGCGACGGTGGTGCCGATTCCGTTGCTGGCGACGGTGGAGTTGCCGGCGCTGGGAACCTTTCGTCAAGCTTTCCCCTTTCCATCGAGCTTTCCCGCTTTCCTCCTCTGTCACTCGAATTTTAGAGAGAGAGAGAGAGATCGTGTTTTATGTTTATATTTTGATTTTATTGTAAAATTGCCCCTGAAGTCCAATTTTTAAAAGGTGTTTGATTTCAGTCCTAAAGGTTTCTGTTATTTATGAAACTGTCCCTGGAGTTTGTGTGTTTCTTAAGTCAGTCCCCTAATTTAGAACATTTTATTTTTAGTCCTTAAATTTTCAATTTCAGGCTCATAAATTTCCAATTAAGCCCCTGAGCTTTATTTTTATTATTTTAAGTATTTATTTCAATCCGAAAGTTTCTGTTATAGACAAAACAGTTCCTGAAATTCTTATTTCCCACTGTTAGTCCACAAATTTTGAAAAAGTGTATTTCAGTCCTTACACTTTTTAATTTCCAGTTTGAATAAATTTTCAATTAAGTCCGTAAACTTTATTCAATAATTTTAAAACTTTAAAATTTCGAAATACTAATTTAAACTTATTTTCTATTTTGGCTAGACGAATAGGAGATTGAGCTTTTCTATTCGCTTCACTTTTCACGGAACTCGCGAAAATTGAGGTAAACTCACCACCATTAATTATTTTAAATTATAATTGCATGTTTTATGCGAATTTACGCGATTTATATATTTCAATGCATGAGATTAGAATATGTCATATTAGATATATGATATTGTTATGTTTGGCATGACTTATATGCTTGAAATGACTTATATTTAATAATTTTGTTTAAAAATTAATTTTTTATTAATAAAGATATAATTTTTTTGTTAATTAAATAATTAATGATTTAATGTTTATGTAATTGAAATATGTTTTCATCAAAAATTCTTGGAAAATGAATAATCAAAATCTTGAATTCAACAGCCGAAGTAAAAGAATTTGATGATTACAGTATAATGAAGAAATAAGTGGGGGTAAATATTAATTCATAATTATGAAACTATTTGAATTAATCATTATTCACTTCCACTTGCCTGAAGAATGCATATGTAAAACTGTAAAAGCCATCAACCAATGAGACTAAAAATTCTAATAAATGGAAAATGCAACGCAACCAATGAATTATGATAACACGAATCGATGACATGGCATAAGGAATTTGACGACCCGCCTAAAAATTAACAATAAAAAAATTGAAAAAAATCATAACATCCAAATTAAAAATTAGTAGAGAAATATTTTAAAATAATTAGTTGAGAAATAGTTGATAGTTCCTTATAATAGGGAATTAAGTTTGACAAATAGTTTCTAAAATATTTTTTGAATGTCAAATTGAAATATGCTTTTGTTAGTTTCCAATTTCATAGTATTTTATCATGTGATTATTTATTTAATTGAGCATATGAAATAATTGTGACTTATTTCTTTCATCTTTGCTTCTGTAGAACAGTATCTAACAGTTGAAACAACCATTTCCTTCATTAACATAATGAGAAGTGGTAAGATTGTATAAATAATTTTAAAAAAATTAGAAACAAAATATATAAAGTTATGTCAAATTTAAGCGTGTGAACTTTTTTTTGAAGATCATGGTAAAAAACCTACAAAGAGAATCATGTATAGAGATTTACTAGAAGAGAAAAAAGGAGGAGATTCGTAGAAAACGAAGAGAAAGATATGCTAAACAAAAAACATCGAAAATGAACTCCATTCGTATAAATGATTTCGATACATCCGGTGGCAATCAAACGACTACGTCGATTGCTCGATATTCAAATAATGATGTCCAATATATAGAAAACATTCAAGACTTTAGTGTTATTCAAAAAGTATCAAAGAGACAGCGGAACACTGGTGTTCATGTTGATATCGTTGAAAATGATTCGTCTCGTGAAGTATGTATTCTTCCTGGCGTCAAAGACTATGTCGTTAATTTAGAGATAAATTCATCCTCAAACAATGTCTCCGATTCTTCTAATCAACTCTTTATCCAGCAGGTTCTCCTCTAATCATTTTTCTATATTTCTTATTCAACCATCATTCTGTTCTTTTCCTCTAAGATTTTGGATTATATTATACAAATAGGATCCACATATCATTCGAGAAGAGTTGAGCTACGATACAAATATGCCAACACCTTTTAGGGGTAAGAAACAAATCTAAAATTAGTTTATTCTTTCAATTCAGTCATCAAATATTGCTACTGTACCAGTAATGTCCTTCCTCAAATAATTCAAACAATATGACATCTTGCGTCTGTTGCGTTATTTTCATTTTTTAACCAAACAGGTGAGTCGCATCACGTTTCTATTGGATTTAGACAATTGATGAAGGTAGTTCCATCTGAAGCATATTATCTGCCATTAGTACCCGGCTGCATACATTGTAAAGCAAAGCGATTCTACCATGAAACAACTGGCTTCTGCTGTGCTGATGGAACAATTTCTTTAGCTACAAATGATGTTCCTGATAAGATCAGATGCTGGCCTAGATCAACGTGTATTCAATACTCCCACATCTTCACAAGTTGCAGCAATATTGGTAGAAAATGATGGTGAAGATCAACTAAGAGGACGTGACATTTGTGTCTTTAACCATTCTGGTGGAAGTCATATAGTTCAGTACTATTTCGGGTGTTATGATCCATTGCAATATCCATTGTTATTTCCATGTGGCGATGTTGGTTGTCATCAAGGGATTGAAAGGGTTAGAAGAGGAAGTAGATCTACATATAACGAAACAAACAGATCAATAAATCCTGAACAATCAGAGACCGCAGAAGAATTACTTGCAAGAGAACAACTAGGTTAGATTACAGTATTAATACTCAAAAATTTCATTTAGTATGTACATCCAACTTTGTAACCTTTAATTCACATTCAACTTTTGTAGCATTAAACAGAAGAAGGAAGGACCCAGTTGTTTCATGCCGTGAATATTATTGCTACAAATTGCAAATCAAAGAAAATGCTAGATCAATTCTGCTACTTTTTGGTCGACTGTTGCAACAATTTGTAGTAGATATGTATGTTAAGATCGAGACGTCAAGATTGGATTATTTTAGGAAGTAGCAACAACATATTCGATCAAAGTTATATCAAGGTATTGTTGATACAATTACACTTGGGGAAAGAAATGCTTCTAATGTTGGAAAACGGATTATATTGCCTTCATCATTTATTGGAGGTCCAAGAGACATGAGGAAAAGATATATGGAAGTAATGGCTTTAGTTCAACGCTACGGCAAACCGGACATTTTCTTAACAATGACATGCAATCCAAACTGGAAAGAAATTACAAATGAACTAAATTTGCATGAGGAAGGTCAGAACCGACCTGATTTGGTTGCTCGAGTATTTCGTGCAAAATTAGAAGAATTAAAGGATCAATTATTCAAGAGAAAAATATTTAGTAAAGTCTCAGCATATGTCTACGTCATTGAGCATCAAAAGAGAGGTCTTCCACATGTGCATTTCTTAATTATCTTACAAAAGGATTGGAAGGTCTATGTGCCTGAATCTTTTGACGAGATCGTATCAGCAGAGATACCTGATAAAAATACAAACTTGCACTTGCATAACGCTGTTGTAAAGCATATGATGCATGGACCTTGTGGAGTTTTCAACCCATCAAATGTTTGCATGAAAAAAAATGGTTGTTGCAAAAGTAATTACCCAAAGATTTACGCATCTGCTAGAACTGTTGGAAATGATTGCTTCCCAATATATAGGCGTTCAAACAATGGAATAGTGGTCAAAGTCAGAGGCAAAAATTTAGATAATCGTTGGGTTGTTCCATATAATCCATATCTGCTTGCAACATTTGACCGTCACATTAATGTCGAGATTTGTTCTACGATAAAAGCAGTCAAATATCTTTATAAATACATTTATAAAGGACATGATCGTGTTGCTTTCAACTTGATTTCTGAACAACGCAATGAACAAGTCGATAAAATCCAACAATTCCAATCAGCCCGAGTGTATAGTTTACATTTACATCTACAAGATCAACACCTAGAACTTTCCGAGCAAATGACGATCTAAACAATGTTGTAAACTTAGATCGTTCTAGAAAATCGATATTAACATAGTTCTATGCATTAAATCGAGTAGACGAGAACGTAAAAACATTATTGTATAAAGATTTCCCGGAATATTATGTTTGGAGCCAACAAAACAGGAACTGGACTCTTCGAAAAAAAAAAGTTATAGGCCGTGTTGTTACAGCAAATCCATTTGAAGGCGAGATGTATTTTCTGCGACTATTGCTAAACCATGTAAGAGGACCTTTGTCGTTTGAAAACCTTAGGACAGTTGATGGTGTTGTGGCCCCAACATTTCGCGAGGCAGCAACATTGCATGGGTTGCTACAGAGAGACAACAACTTAGAAGATTGTTTAAACGAAGCGACTCTATATCAGATGCCTTCAACTTTGAGGCGGTTATTTGCAACAATATTGGTTTATTGTAATCCAACCAATCCGAGGGAGCTTTGGGAATGTTTTGAGCAAGATATGTCAGCTGATTTCAAATCTACAGAAGATTCTATATCAAATGTAAGAACCAAAGTATTGAGGTCAATCTCATTTACAATTGAATCAATGGGGAAAGATATCAATTCCTATTATCTTCTTGATGACGACGTTTGCTTCGACGATGAGGAATATAGATCTAGAGAAATCGACGACGAATTGGCTGTTGAAATTCTAGAAACGGATATCGCTGCATCACAATCTCTTAATAGTGAACAACAACACGCCTATAATGCAGTACTGGAAAAAGTATTTGCAAACCAAAATACTGTATTCTTTATAGATGGCCCAGGTGGGACGGGGAAAATATTCCTGTACAAAGCACTTCTCGCAACAGTACGATCAAGAAAATTAGTAGTACTTGCAACTGCTTCATCAGGTGTTGCTGCATCTATTCTTCCGGAAGGTCGAACGGCACACTCACGCTTTAAGCTTCCACTTGATACTGACGAAAGAAGCACATGATGTGTCAGCAAACAAAGTGCACTGGCAAACCTACTACGTACAGCAAAATTAATAATTTGGGATGAGGCTCCAATTACGAGAAAACAACACATAGAAGCATTAGATAAAATGCTACGAGAGATCAATGATTCAAATGTAACATTCGGTGGCAATGTTGTTGTTTTCGGTGGAGATTTTCGACAGGTTTTGCCTGTCGTTCATAAAGGAACGAGACAAGAACAGGTAAATTCCAATTTGATTTATTCGTATTTGTGGCCTACATTGATTAAGTTCCGATTAAAACAAAATATGTGAGCAAGACTGGATTCAGATTTTTCAGATTATGTATTAGAAACAGGAAATGGAATGCCGCCAAACACAATCGATGAAACCATTAAAATACCAAATAGGATGCTTGTTCCATATGATGATGACAACACTTCTTTAGATCATTTGATAGAAGATGTTTTCCACGATGTTCATGAATATTCAATAAATATTTCATCAATGATGAATTGGGCCATATTAACACCGAAGAAAGGTTATGTTGATGAAATAAATGCATTGTTGATTCATAGGTTCCCAAGAAAAATACATCGATATTACAGTTTCGATGAGATAATAGATGCATCTGAACAATCAGTTATGGAATATTTCTTAAATACTCTAACCCCAAACGGACTTCCGCCACATGACTTATTACTAAAGAAAAACTGTCTCATCATGCTGCTTAGAAACATTAATCCTTCAGAAGGACTATGCAATGGAACCCGTTTGATTTGTCGAGCTTTTGATTGAAATGTCATAGATGCAGAAATTGCAATTGGACACCATATTGAGAAAAGAGTATTCATTCCAAGGATACCATTCTTACCAAATGTTGAAGAAAATAGTGGTTTTCCATTCAAATGAATTCAGTTCCTTATAAGATTAAGTTTTGCAATGACTATAAATAAGTCACAAGGGCAAACATTGGACTATGTTGGGATTTATTTACCTCAACCAGTTTTTTCGCATGGTCAATTATATGTGGCTTTATCGAGGGCAAAGATAGCATCTACAGTGAGGATTCTAATACGACCACTCTCCACTGAACAACGTGAAAAGAACATCACAAAAAATATTGTGTTCACAAAATTGCTTACATTATCATGTTTGAATTAATGTTATTCAGGTAACTAGATTTAATTGTATACTTTTGATTTATTGTGTATTATAATATTTTTCTCCATATGTCTAATATTCAGTAATTTAATTCAAAGTCTTCATCAATTGTTTTAGTGGTTTATGAATTTAAACTAAGATCTGCTACACTTACACATCGGATATTTCTTTATCAGAAAATAGAAAATATGTGGAAGGTGCATGCATCAATAAAGGATATCACTCCGAATACAAAAAACTGGAAGATTAAGATGATCGTTGCGGAGAAGTCACCTAAGCAAACAAGCCAACGCACAACGGTGAAGTACCAAAACTTGACATTAATTGATCAAGATGTATGATATTCGTTACCTTATATTTTGTTTTCAATTATCAATATCCTTTCAAATTACAGGTTCTTAAATTATATCATATCATATAAAAAATATTAACTACGTTGTATTTATTTAACTCTCTTTTCACAACATATTTTGTGTAAAAATAAACAAATGATACATAAATTATTTAAAAAATTAAGTACAGAAAAACAATCCACATAACTTTATATAATACACTATTAATCACAAGTACTTTTATTCTTCGTACAGGGAAATCGAGTGCAGGCCACAATGTTTGGCTCTGATATTGACCCCCGGACCGACACTTTCAAAATTTTACACTCATATTATATCATCAATGCATATGTCAAACCAGTGGATCCGAAGTACAAAATTGGAGAATACAAATATCAGTGGACTTTGAACTCAAAAACAATAATAGAAGATGTTCCATAGAACGAACAGCAAATAGATGCACCGAAATATGAGATCGTCCCATTCAAGGATTTAGAGACTCATAGAGGGTCGATTGGAGAAATAGGTAATTTAATTTAAATTTTATTACAAATTTATTATCAATAAATTAACATATCATATTTAAATATTCAGCTATTTTAGCTGTTGCAATAAAAATTAAGCCAGCTAAAGAGGTAACAACAATATTTGGACCAACAACAATTCAAGAGATATATGTTATCGATGAAAGGTAAAAAATTCTTATAACTTCTCATTCCCTCCAAATACTAATTCCTATATTAATTCAGGCATATTTTATTACTTCTTTTAATAATTTCAATTTTGTAGCTTGAACATCATATGTTTGACCATGTGGGGTCGATTTGTCGAAGATGAATGTCAAAAAATATCAGATATTATTGAAGATAGGCCAATAATACTTGGAACAAAAATATCTGTTGGATCATATAACGGTATTCATAATAATAACAAATGTTGCATATTTTTTCATACTGCATATGCATATATACTTGCACTAAAATCGATCTCAATCTCAACAAAGGATTGTCTCTTTCATCACGTCTGTCAAGTACCTTTATAATCAATCCTCTTCTTCCTCAGGCATCTGCAATGAAGCAATGGTAATTCTCGTCAATTAAAAATTAGATATTAATGCATTAATATTATACATAATTATGTGATATATGTAATTTACATGTATATTTCATTTCCTTGCATTATTCTTCTTTTCTGAATTTCAAGGGCGGAGAATAATGATTCGATAATCAAAACTATCATTGCAAGATCATTGACATACACATCTACACCACATTCATCTGTTGGTATTCGGGAAATTGTGAAGCTTTGCGATATTGCAGATTTCATTAAGGGTTTATAACCCACATCGTTAAATATTATTTTATTTGTAATTCATCGTAATATTTATGCTAACATTCATTCTAAAAATTAATTATGATTTAATACAGAAAGCAAAAATCTGGATAAAGGCGAAGATAAATGTGATTGAGTTTGCCCAACTATTTTATTACATATCATGTGTTGCCTATAATAGAAGAATTGGATATAAATACAATGAAACATTCGTTTGTATATATTGCATGAGCCAAGGGATCAGCAAACCACGGTATGTATCTTACAATTTTCATTCAAAATTGATGTCTTTTTTCATCTATAATTCAACGACATTCAAAATCGAATTAATATATTCAACGTATTTAAAGTGCTAGAGCATATGTTGAACTGGACGATAATACTAGAAAGCTTGCTGCTACTTTGTTCGGTGAAGTAGCAGAACATACACTTGGTTGTTCAACAGTAGAATTGATGGAACATGCTGGAGAGGTAACTCTTTAATTTTTCTTCAAAACATCAATTACATTACAAACAATTATTTAAAATATATTTAAATGAGTTTTATATTAATTATGTAAACCTATCCAAAATTTATTTTGCAGGAAAATTAACCATATGTTCAAAGCGTTGCAGAGAAAAATTGAACGAGAAAAAATATAAGCACTTCAATGTCCTCTCTGTTGAAACAGTGCAAGATGAGGAAAATGCTGGATCGTCATCTTAGAAACAAAATTATCTTAAAGATCGTTCATAAAACTATTGAGCTATGTTTATTGATAGGACTATTCCATACATTTTATTAATGCTTTTCTTTTAATATATCACGTGTAATTATTTATCAATTAAATCAATGGTTAGAAATATCTTCATTAATAAGAGAATTCTTCTCCACCAAATAAACAAAACATGAACTAAGCAAACGTGCATTGCACGTTGCTCTTAACTAGTGTGTGTGTGTGTGTGTGTGTGTATATAACGTTAACAATATTGTTCAATGTTCTAGTGGTGAGGATAACATTTAAAAAAACTTTTTCTTAAAGGTTGAAGGTTCAAATCCTTGGACCTTGTAAATTTGAATATGATTTGTAATTGACACATTGGGTTTTCTTCAATGGGGAAGAGGAACTGATTACTGCAGGTGGGGAGAGGTTAAAGAATGCATGAATGGAAGGGTCGTTAAGCTTGTGATTGAAAGGCTAAATTTGAGTGGCACACTGGATGGGAAAAGCCTGAATTAGTTGGATCAGCTTAGGGTTTTAAGCTTTAAAGAGAACTCTCTTTCTGGGTCAATTCCACAGCTCTCTGGCCTAGCAAATCTGAAATCTCTTTACCTCAATGATAATAAGTTTTCCGGCGAAATCCCGGATGAGATTTCAGTCTTGCACCGCCTGAAAGTTGTGGTTCTTTCTGGTAACAGACTATCCGGCAGATTATATGTTCTTTATTTGCAGGCAGATTATATGTTCTTTATTTGCAGGATAATCAATTGACTGGTGATATTCCACCTTTTAATCAAACTAGTTTAAGATTCTTTAACGTGCCTAATAATTTAAACACAAAGGTAACATTGATTTATGCAGTGATCGAATTCAAAAACCGTGTAATTTTGGTCCATCTTATTCAATCCCGCCCACTAACAAATCGGGGCACCATAAGAGGAATAAGAAGCTTATTGTTATAATTGTTGCATGGTTGAGGAAGAGACAGTAGCCTGGTTTTATTTTATTTTATTTTATTTGTTTATATTTTTAAGGATTCAAATCTTAGCATGCATCCCTGATACCAATTGTTGTAATTATTCAATAATCATGCTAAGAATAAGAATCACATACATTAATTGATAATTTGTAATTCATACATGCGGAACACATTTTGTGTTTGTGAATATTACAAGCTAGATCGTCATTCTTATTTCTCAAAATAATGAGCCGTCAATGGAGCAAATCAATAAAAAAAACCTGGAGAGGGAAGGGGATCTAGCCATTATATAGGAAATCATAAAGTCGGCTCATTACCGACTCTAACCCTAATTGGGGTTTATATAATTTCGACCCACATACTTAAAATTACCACATTATAATAATAAAGTCCGTAAAGTGTACAATGACTCAATTGATCACTAACATATTGGGCCCGATCACAATATCATTGCAAACCATATATTTAACATGTAAAATTCGCAATTAAATGGATGTCCACGTAATAGAATTATTCTAACATATCATTCATTTTTTCTGACATATTTTCCAGCACGAGTATCAATTTTATGAGGCTGTCATTTTAGCAGTTTGATTTCGAACTGGTCCAAATGGAGTAACTGACCATGTTGTCCAGTTCACCAAATTTCTGGTTGGACCGGCATGTCCGGTTTTGATTACTATTTCTATCAATACAAGTATCCATTTCCAAAATTTGTTGTAGGTGATGTTGCTCCGCATTTTCGTTTATAAATTCATAGACCTAGGTAGGATATGAGAATTGATAAAGGGAATATAGATGACGATAGAGATCATATTGAGAAACAAAAGAATTTCATATGGGTACAACTCTTATTTGAATGAAGGGGAAAAAATGTTGTCTTTGTTGTCTAATTATACCAACACTAATACCTTAATTGAATTGGTCAATCTCAAATCTATTTATCAAAGTGCTTCTCTGATTGCTCAAGACATCTCTTTTCAACTAAGGATCAAAACAAATCATTTCGTTCTATTTTCAGTAAAATAGCTAAGGATATTCCATTAGTAACCAAAACATGAGCGGAATTATTTGTTGAGATATGCTTATTAAATTATATAGGTCAATGTAAGATGTGGTTTGAAAAATGAAATTTCAAACATATATGAGCCAAGTTGTTGTAAGAATCTTGTTGTGTTCAAATGCACAACAATATGAGCAATCACCTTGCCAAAGACAGGAAACATGCTTCACACCAATGCATCGCCTTGACAAACGAGTTCATATATGGACTTGGGGACTATTGTTATGCCTTTCCTGATGAAGCTCCAGATCAATTCCACGTGATAACTAGTTACCAAGCCATCAAGATCCACACTCCACATTATCCTCCTACCTTGTCGAGGTCGGGTCACATGTATGGTAGCTAGGTGATGCATCACTTCTGCTCATGTGTCAAGTAAATGCTGATCTCATGGCTCAAGTGGGGTGCCACACATGCTACTGTAAAAGGAGACAAAAGGCACCTCCCACTTCACATTTTCCTTTAAGAGATCTTTCGTATAAGATTATCTCGTGATTGATTGATGTGATGTCCTTACATCAGGCGCCTAAAATTTTAAACCATCAATCTACTATCTAGAGGTCAGACCATACTAGGATGGCAACCTCCCATTCTCGCAGGTTTTATGAACTTGTTTTGAAATAATGATTTTCTTAAGAATGTATAGTTAAAAATGAGTTTTGAAATAATGGGGTCAAACATAGGCTTAGACAAGTATGTGTCAAAGGATGGACTCGGATTGAAATCAGAAGTTTAGACCGTATATGCCAAGAAAATAAGAATAAGGACCTAAGTGATTAGATTGGTAACAGTTTGTAATTAACCCTAACAAATAACGCGGTAAACGATTGACGAAGAATTAACTTTATTGAGGGCCGAACACATTTGCCAAACCTAGCGGCCAGCGGCCAGCATAAAGGCATGCCCATTGTTATTAATAATTAATTAATTCAGCAGAGCACATAGTTTGCCAACCAAGCAGACTAAAACACTAGAATTTCTCTCCCAAGTGTAAAACTGTTCATTCTCTTTTTCCATTTTTTGATTTCAACACAAATTTATCAATCAATCGATTTAGCGAATATACTATGGAGATTAACGGAAAAGTGATCGGAGAGAGGAGGTCGAAGACCAAGATCGTATGCACTTTGGGGCCAGCGTCCCGGTCCGTGCCCATGGTTGAAAAGCTCCTTCATGCTGGGATGAATGTAGCCCGATTCAATTTCTCTCACGGATCCCACGATTATCACCAGGAGACCCTAAACAATCTCCGCAATGCCATGGAGAACACCGGTATCCTCTGCGCCGTCATGCTCGACACTAAGGTCCCGTCCCTGTTTCCATTTTCTTTTTGGCCCGATCCATTCATTATTAGTTATTAACCCTCAGTTTGATCTATTTTGTACTTAAAGCTGCAAACACGTGTTATGATGATATCCGATGGTCTTTGTTTATAACTGAATGAAATGTACATGTGATACTTTGTTGCCATTTTGTGTTGTGTTACAATTCTAAATGTTTTCTTTTCTTTTTTCATTTTATTTTTTTTACTTCCACATCTATGTATAGTATAATATACATCAAAGCAGCAGTTGCTTGGGCTATCAATGTCCAAGCTCTTTCAATCTTTTGCAAAAGCTATTTCTGTCTGAGCTACTAAGTAATGTTGCCTTTGGCAAATAGTTTTCTCCTAATGCTTGTTGTGTGGATTGTCTCGGTTTTTTTTTGGTTGGCAACATGCCGAAGATGATGGTTAATGACAATTTGTCTTTTGCTTTTTGTGATTGAATAGTTTTGAACCTTGTTATATGGACATTTATTGAACATTCACTCCATGTGCAAGAAAACAGGGTCCAGAAATCAGAACAGGCTTCTTGAAAGATGGAAAACCTGTCCAACTGAAACAGGGCCATGAAATCACAATTTCCACTGATTATAGCATCAAGGGTGATGAGAATATGATCTGCATGAGCTACAAAAAGTTGGCAATGGATGTAAAGCCTGGAAGTGTAATACTGTGTGCAGATGGAACAATCTCATTTAATGTTTTATCTTGTGACAAAGAAAAAGGCTTAGTTCGGTGCCGCTGTGAGAAT
>CM032635.1:0-120758 GCA_019097785.1 Fraxinus excelsior | reverse complement strand
ACAAAGCTTGCAAGAAGATTTTTTGAATAGTCTAACCTCAAATGGCATTCCACCCCATGAATTGATGCTTAAGATAAACTGTCCTGTGATGTTATTACGAAATATTAATCCTTCAGAAGGGTTATGCAACGGGACACGTCTTACTTGCCGAAAGTTTGAGAAGAATGTAATTCTAGCGGAAATCACAACTGGTGAATATTGTGGAAAACATGTTTTCTTGCCGAGAATCCCTTTTATACCTCTAAAAAGCGATCAGAATTCAATTCAATTCAAAAGAACTCAATTTCCAATTAGGCCATGTTTTGCAATGACGATAAACAAAGCACAAGGTCAAACACTCGATTTTGTTGGTTTATATTTTCCCCAACCAGTTTTCTGTCACGGTCAACTCTATGTAGCATTATCAAGAGCAAAAACAAGCAAATCTATCAAAGTCCTACTTAAACCCATAAATGTTGACCAGTCACACGAAAGATGTACTACAAATGTTGTCTACAAGGAAATCCTTTCATTGATACACAAGTAGAACGAGGCACGAATCAATGAAAAACCCACTGTGTTGGGTGAGAAACAAGGTATGATAGCAAATTTATATCGAATATCATTTTTTAGTACATGGAATTCTCTAACCCCTTTCGAGTTTCTCTATTTTCTTCATTTTCTAACGTTTCCTAAATTTAATGTAGACCACTTAAGAGAAAGCTTCTTGTAAGGAGTTAGTCAAAGTCATTGAAGCTTTTGATGTTAGTTTGGAGGTGCTTGATGCTCAAGATCCCCTTGGTAGTCACTATGTTGACATGAAAAAGTGTGGTTCAACAAATGTCATCAGCACTCACTTTCATATTCATGTCCACGAAATTGAGGGATGGACTTCAAGGTTTATTCCCTCTAGGCAGGTAATGTATAAAGAGTATTATACATTAATATTTGGATGATGATCACTTGGTGCATATTCAGCTATTAGCCAGGCCATGTGATGATATATATGTTCTGCACATGTAATTTTATTTCTTGGAATATTGTTTTGGAGCACGCTCTCTCTTAGTTAAACTTTTATTAAGGCATCTTCAACTGGTATGTGAATGGGATAGCTCCATTCCCAAATAACTTTCACATCTTCTTATCGTGAAATGTAATTATTATGTTTGGTTTTACCCTCATTTCGTTTCTCTGTTAAACTGTTGGTGAAGTGGAATTTCTCGTTTGATTTCAGCTCATGCTTATTTTTTAAATCTCTGTTCGTGCTTATGTGATTAGTTGCTTTGTTCTTTTATGCGATTGTGAAGCTATTCTTCTGCTGTTATTGCAACGTGTCAAATATTTCTTGCTTATATTTCAACCGACTTCTAAACGTGTGTATGAGCTAATGACTTTATTTTTTGCATGTGCTCTCCAGTCTCCACAGTTTGTCCCTTTGCTTATGTCTTGTGGATTTATTATGTTGGTATTTATAGGTTAAAAAGAGAACTTCAAATGATAATTCTTATTACGGATCCCATGTCATGCAATATGGTGATCTAAAGCTAAACTTGGAGCATCTTTTCCTGTATATGGATTCAAATCCTGCAAATGATACTTTCACCTTCATGGATGACAATTCCCTGGGGCCATCTTCAAAAGCCATTAACCAGAGAGATGCTGATCTTTTGCATTTCTGGGATAAGGTATGCACAGCTTTTATTTCTACCATATCGACTCCTTTTTATGCTTCAACTTTTGTTTCTAGATGGTAGCTTTTTGGGGTTATTGTGCAGAAATTGTGTAGAAGCTCCAAGAATTCCTGAAACAATGTAATGTGCACCATAGTTTGCTTAAAGAATCACATGAAAACATATAAACACGTATATGTAAATATAAATCAAATTTTTACATTCCTTTGCTGTAAACTGTCCTTCAATTTGATGTGTATGTATAATTGATGTGCTGGATAAATTCATTCCGTGACACTGTTGATTCGAGAGTGAGTTTCAAGTTTCGATATATCATTACCTTTTGTAGGCAAATCTTATTTACTCATCCTAATCCCACATGGCAGTTCCTCAAGGTTCTTGAAAGCTCTACTAGGAAATTTGAAGCTCAAAAGCAGCTTGCCGAAGCTATGGCACACAGAACACACATTGACGCAGTATGGAACTTATTGGAAAACTTCTGTTCGGAATCGAGAAAGGTCCTGAAGTATTGAAGACCATTCGGCCTACTGGAAACCCTCTTGTTGATGACTGGAGCTACCTTAAATCCCTGGTAACATTCATAGCTCATTCACTACATTAGTACCATATGTATCCAATCTACTTTGTTTTACTTATTTTCAGTTGGTAAATTCGATGAGATAATTTAACATGATATTGAAGCATGTAGAAGTCCTGGGACCAGTAAACTGAACTGTTTGATGAGGGCTGGGTTGAAGACTAAATTTAAACAAACAAAACAGTCTCATTTCTAAGCCCTTGTTTGATGTTTATTTTTTTAAAATGCATTTTTCACTCTTCTTTTCAACCACTCATTCTTCAAAAAAAAAAAAAAATTACATGCAAATCCAAAAATTTTACTTATTTTTTTTAACAAAAATTCTCTTTTAATTTACTATTCCAAAATGTAATATTACTATAAAAATGGATAGTAAATAAGCTTTAATAGTTTAAGCTTTAAGATGAGGGGTTGAACATAAAACATCACGGACCATAATACATCTCTTTTGACATAACTTCTATGTTCAAGTCCTTTTAGACAAGGGGAATAGCAAAATTCAAATATTTCTTTCCTGAATAGTGCTATCTAGCACCAGTGGAGTTAGAACACCGGTCTAAGTGTCATAATGTGATGAGCTCAATGAAATGTGAAGTTATATGATTAATTTAATTGTATCAATCATTTAATGCCACTTAGGAACCACTTAGAATGGTGTTACACCAATGGTGTTAAATAACATTACTCTTCTTTCTTAAAATGTATTGATTTAACCCCATAAAACTGGACAAAAGCATGTTATTTTTACAAAGTATTATCGAGCATAATTTCCTATGTAGGTCAGAACATTTGAGCAGCATTGTGGATCACTGTCCCAGTACGGAATGAAACATATGCGTGCCATTGCTAACATCTGCAATGCTGGCATTGGGAGGGACCAGATGGCTGGGGCAGCAGCACAAGCTTGTGTCAACTTCCCTTCTAATTCTTGGAGCTCTCTCCACAGGGGCTTCAGTGCATAATTTACTGCAGAATCCTCTACTGGAAAGAGACTCGGGATCTCTCTTGAATTTAATAGTTTGTTTCTTACATGTAGTATGTAAATAAATTACTATTATGAAATGAACTTAATGATATAATGGCTTTATTGTAAATGCAACTGAGAAGCATACCTATCTGCTTCATTTCTGTTTTATGTATGTAATGTTAGTTATTATATGCATTAAGTTGTTACTAAATTGGGTTTTCAGTTAATTGAGATTCATAGCCATTTCCTAGCTCTGCTTGCATGGAAGTTTTTGGGTACTGATATAGATATTTTTTAAAGTACCGATTTTATGCGTTTATGAGGGAATCGATTTTGGATGGATTTTAGCCCTTGTTTGGGTTCCATTAATATTGCGATTTTTATTTTGGTTTACATGGCTAAATTGTAAAAACTACATGTTTTGCCGTTTATTACCCATTTCTTTTTGCTTTCCTTTGCCAGTTCCGAAGCAATACTACCAATGTCTGTTTGTCATTCTTACATAGAACTCTCCCAAGAAGACCCAAAGTGCTCTGTCCTCGTTTTGGGCACTTTTTATTTTGTAAAAAATTGAATATTTCTCTGTTTCAGAGAATATACTTTGCTGTTTGTGTTTGTGTTTGTGTAGCTACGTGTTTATTGTTTATATTTTGCTTAAAATTTCATTCTAAGTTTTAGTAAATGCTCTTGGTTGCTTACAAATTCTGGGCACTTCGTTATTTCTTGATTTTTATTTTGTTGAGTCTTGAGAAGATTGGAGTAAAGTTAGTTGAATGCTTCTAAATATTTTTTTCCCTCCCAAGTGTGTATTATGTATTTCTTTTTCATCAATCAAATGGAGCATCTTCGTTTTCTAGAGAGAGAAGGATTCTTAATGCTGTGTTACTTTATTTAAGTTGTCTGCTGTAGTTTACAATTTGTTATTTTCAACTTTTATAATTTGAGATGCTATTATTTAACATAGAATGGATCTTTATGTTTTAGCTTTTAAACATTTGATAGCTTTTTGAAATGCTTTGTTTTGAATGTTGAAGGGCGGAGCCATGGGTCGGAAGTTTAAAGATTAACGCCATAGTTAAAATCTCATAAAATCACGATTTAGTGTAAAGGTGAATTAAATAAAGGCACATATAAATATGGTGAAAGGGAAAGGAAATACACGGGTGAATAATCAACAGGTTGTCTTCGAGCTGAAAAATAGTGCGATTCTTTCACTTAACAAACTTGTAGACATGAACACTTACCAAATTGGGGTTGAGGAGCTTGAGGAAACCATAGAATGCTCGACCCCTGATGGGGTTACCCCATTTCTGTCTTGCATATTAGACACTGATTCCAAGCAGAAAAGCATGGTTCGTAAAGAATGTGTTCTCCTGCTAGGTGTATTTGCTACTTTTCATGAGGGTCTTATTAGAACCTATCTTGGGAAGATGGTAGCTATCAATGTTAAGCAACTAAAGGACTTAGATTCTGTTGTGAGGGATGCATGCATAGAAACATTGGGAATCTTGGCTTCCAAGTTGAACGGCAGTGTTGGTGAAAATGATGGGGTCTTTCTTGTGCTGGTGATGCCTCTTTTCGAATCATTGGGTGAGCAGAACAAGCAGGTGCAGTTTGGTTCTGCGTTGTGCTTGTCGCGTGTTATTGACAGCATCCACAATCCTCCTGCTTCTATTTTGCAGAAGATGTTGGCAAGGACTGTTAAGTTGCTTAAGAATCCTCATGTCATGGCAAAACCCGCAATCATTGAGTTGAATGGAAGTATCATTCAAGTCTGTTTCTCCCAAATGCTCATAAATTTTCTATTTGATTTGTTTCTTCATTCCGCGTCTTTTGCTGATATGTGTAGACGTCTTATGAATAGTACCGAGCATCCATTGGAGAAAAGTATTCTGGCGTATTGGTGTTACCTTAATAATTACCAAACGATAGTTCTACTTTAAGAATCGATGCATTATCATGTAAAACCTTCCATTTGTAGAATTTTAAAAATTATTATGCATGAGCATTTCTATTCAACACTAGGAAATTAATAACCCCATACTGGAAATAGAAGGACGGTGTCTTCTGACTCTGTCGTGCTATGCATTATTTGGATAATGCATCTTGCTATATAATTTTAGCATGCGTTTCTAACATCTAGCAGAGTGCCTTGCTATAAAATCAATATGAATTTATACTGTTTCAGGCTGGTGGTGGTGCAACACATAAGTCTTAATTTACTTGTCACAGACATTACAAGTAGCCTTTTCAAAATACAGGAAATCCAATATATAAAAGTTCAATCATTTTAATTTAATCCTTACTATATTCAAAATATAAGTTCTTTATGGATCTCATTGATTTTTTTTTTTTATTTCTTCGCACTCTTTAAACGTTTCATAACTGTATTCTATACATAAAATTATATCTAAATTTACTTCGACGCTAACATTACCTTCAAAATAACAAAGTCCGTGCATTGCACGGACCAAAACTAGTCTTATTAAAAATTGGGAGATTTTCATAAATGTCACAAAATTTGAAAATCCACAAAAAAATTGGACATGCACTTAATTTGTTCAAAAATGTCACTTTTTTATTGTGAAATGTCCAAATTACTCTTGGGTTCACCTTTTTAGGAGCAATTAATGCTTGATAGGAACAACATTAATGGTTTGATGTGATGATTAAATTTGGATAATTATATTGAGTGAATATATGTATATTATATTGAATAAAATGTATTTTCTTCCAAAAAATAAATTAAAGAAATTCAAAATCTAACATAAACAAACCCTAAACCTTAAATCCTCATTCATTATTTTCTTCCAAGAACTTCATCTTCTCCATTCATCTTCTTCATTCCTTCATAAAGAACACATGAGTATTTAATTAATCATCCATTTCGAGAGGTTAACTATTACAAATTATTTATATTTTCATCTTTTAGCTCATTATTTTGTAAATGTTAAATACAATACGGTGACAATAAATTCCAATTTTTGAAACATTACTCATTGATTTCTTTGATTTTTAAAATTTTTATTTCCGATAAAGATATTTGAAATCGTTCATTAAATGTGACCGATTTCATATTTAATGAAGCATTGACTTTTTTATTTTCAAAAGATATTGTCATGTTCAAGTAGAATTGATTATCACCATTAATGTTCTACAATAATTTACTTCTAAAAATATCTGAAATAACTGCTTTGAAACAAACCCGAATGTTCGTATTGAAATGGTCGAATAGTGTTTCAAACCATCGGACCCCGACAGTTGAACAGTCGAATTTGACAGTTCAACTCTAGGAATACACAATTCAACTGTCGATTTCGACACTTGAGAACTGTTGAAAACCTTGATTAGTTGTTTTTCACATTTGATGGTATTCAATGTCGATATATTGATTGTACAGACTTCTTACCGTTGTAAACTCAACGTTTCAGGTATGGGTGATGACTTAAGATTCATCGTTTCTTACGGGGGAAGTTTCGAAATGTGAACGACGAATGTAAGTGGAGAGGAGACAAAACTACTTCCATTTTAGTGCCGACAAATATTACGGTAGCAAGACTTGCTTCACGGTTGAAGGAAAAACTCGGTATTCTCGATCCTCGCACTGAAATTGAATTGAAATTCAAAGTCCAGAACTTGAATATACCTCCAGCCGAAATACGTGAAAATGAAGACCTAAGTCGGCCGAACGACATTACAATTACTTTTATTTTGCCACCAATTGTACGTCGTCCTCCAGGTAGACGTTACTTTAGCGTAAGCGATCTAGATACGAGTCCACCACTTCCAAGTCACGACTAAAGACTTGCACTTGCTGTGGTCGAGTTGGTCATAATCGGACCACATGCTCGAACCCCAATGTAACGCAACTCATGTAAACGTTGCTTTATGTAATTATGTGCTTCAAGTTGTAAAGCTACATGGTCCCCTATGCATTGTCCAATGAGTTAAATGAGTAGTATTTACGACTGTGATGTACACTGATCTTGACGTTCATACAAACAACACGAATGAGTAAATGCAATGTAGTTGCTACATGAATTAACACTCAAATTCAATGTGCACAAAATAAAAAAAAAATTGTTTCATACTCCGGTACGAAAATATGATTGAAATAATTATATGAATATTTGAAATTAATGTTTCACAAAACAAATTGTTCCATACTTCAGGATCAACATTATCACAAAATCTCATCCATGCATCTTCAAGAACAAAATAACACGCGGGCTTTGCAATGTACGGGGTACTTCTACAAACCATCGAGTCCTTCAACGCAAGCATGATACTAAAGCCCCATTCAAATAAGCTTGTGTATGTCGATCTGCTAAAGTCATGGAACATGTCATACATTAGTCTCCCGACAACAATCATATTACAAACAAACAAAGAAGAAACCTATACAGTCCAACTGATACGGATGTAAGAAAATCTCATTTAACGAAATTACGTGGATCATATAACGAAATAAAACTTATCACCCAATGCAACACGAAAATCATAAAATACGGGACAACAAGTTACCAATGTACTCTCTTGAAAAATGGAAAAAGTGTGGTTCACATTATTTTTTACAATAAGTCATCTATCGAGAATGAATGCGGCTAACTGTCGGGAACGACAGTTCACTTGTCCACATTTCACCCATCTGTCGAGAATTACAGAGGTGATCTGTTGGGAACGACAGTTAGCTGCAGTGCCATTTCTCCAGTGAAATGAACTATCGGATCTCGTAATGTACAGGAGCCTCTTTACATCTACCTTATCTAAAACAATCGCAACCACCTAATCTTCATTCCCTTAATGTATCAACAAATTGATATCCTTTAGTTTTCATTTGTTGTTGTTTATTCAAAACAATAGAATAAGAGCACGTGCAAAGTATATTTCTTTCTTGTTAGTAAAACAAAGTAACTTTGAAATCACAAGTGTTCTAAGTGAATCAAATATGTCGTATAAATCTCTCAACATGAATGATATATAAACTCATAAATAAAAATCATTTTCAAGGAATCTAAGACCCCTAAAACTTGTGAATCGACTTTTCGTTTGAGGCTTTTAAGATAGAATGCCAGAAAAAACTCAAACGAGCAGTCGACTCCCAACTTTCGTCTTTCTAAATAAACCCCCATCTTGTAGGTAAACTTTTAAACTCACAGAAATAAGGGTATGAACAACCGATTGAAGAGTCTTCTCCATATTCTTCTCCAATTTCTTCAAACCAAATTCTCTTTCTGTTCTTAAGAAACTACACTCATCCCTCAATAATTCAGCTTGAAATCTCCATGTTGCCTCTTTAGTCCTACCTTCTTCATTTGCTTCTTCTTTATTGAGGCGGTGTCAGGCGGTTGAGTTAGGTTGTTTCCAGCAAGGTTCCTCTCGTGAACTCATACATTCCCAAACGTTGAATTATCGGTATGAAGAGTCGGAGAAAGTTTTGAATCGTGGGGCAGTGGGTTTTCTTCAACATTTGGTAATGAGAGGTAAGAGATTTCCTCTCTTAATTGTGTTGTAGGAGAGTGAAAGGTCTCGTTAGAGTTTTTCAATTTTTTGGCCAAGAATTTCAAGTACAATTGTGATGTGATTGCTTGTCATGTTTTGGTACAACTTTTTTATTTTTTGTACAATTTTTTATGTTGTCAACTCAAGGAAATATAGGGTATTTTAATTCTTTAGAGGGGTAATAAAGTCCAAAAGTGACAATTTTGCAATGACTTTCAAACGGTGACATTTTCGTAAATGCAAACCCAAAAAATGATATATGGTGTAATTTTCTCTTAAAAATTTTACACAATGGCGCCCAAACTGGCACTTAGTGTGTTTTTCTGTGTTAGACCAATTAACGAGGACAGTCTCATCTGATTAAATTGTATTTCAGCTTTGGATTCAAATAACTTCTGCTAAGAATCAGGGTAAAATTTACAATTTTGCCTAGTGTTAGTTCTTCGCCTAATTCATCCCAAGGTGCTTGAAGTTAGTGGGTTTAAATATCTTTTCTCGTTTGTACCTATTTACTTCCACCCTTGCTGGTTGATTTACTACCAAAAATAATTAAGATTCTAGTCGGTCTTTCGTGTTGTGATAGTGAGGATTAGTTAAGCTCAAACGAAATCAATTTTTGTGTTGAGACAGTAATCAAACTGCATTGGAGGATTGTACGTTTGCACAGCGACGTGTTTCGCGGGTCCTGAGACGAATTTCAAAATTTGGGCCCCTAAGTCATAGAAGACAATCCTCTTTTTCTTTTAAAAAAGTTTTGCGGAACTAAATTTGTTCACTTAAATTCAACAATAAAACAACAAATAAAACTAAAATATTCAAAGTATTTATTTTGCAATCAAATAACAATACGAAAATGTTCTAACTTCTAACGGATCATTTAAATATGACTCGCCTTGCAGTTTTCGAGGCAAAAATATCAATCAATTTTGTATAATCGAGTTGTTCAACCATTTTGTTTTCAATGGATAACATGGTCAATCTTTGAGCTCCAGATGCATATTTAGGAGCCATGATATTTGACTCAAATCATTCAACAGCTAACAGTTACTGAAATTGAACATAACAATTAACATGAGCGAATATAGATTTACAAAACCCCAGTTCAATTTCACACTTAATTACGCCAGATCCAAAAAAAGTAATAATACATATTCAATCACACTATCACATATTCAATTTATAAAGTCTCATAACTAATAGTCTAATATATGAGAATTGCAGATTTATAAAATCCCATTTCAAACTTCAACCCCTATCATCTTTAATCATACATCCATTATCCAATATTCAGACTCAAATTCTCAATCACAAAACAAAATACAGTAAACTAGTAAAGCCAGAAACAAAAATCTCTCATGGAATCAAGAAACATACCAGATATCCCTCAAGAAAATTGATTATTCCTTACTCCTTAGGCTTTACAGTTTCACTTCTTGTAAATCAAAGATTCAAATGATTTGATCAAATTCAATGGTTAATCGAGATTCGAGGAGAAGAATTCAGGCGGGAACAATCATTTGAAGTCAAGTAGTTGTATTTCAATCATACTGTTCGGAAAAGATAACAAGCCAAAAGTCAAAACGGTGGGAAATCTTGACAATATTAAGAAAGAAGTTATTGACAAAATTGATAAAGATGTTATTTTGACTTGAGCTCATACTTTTGAGCTCAAAAACCTCTAAATTAAATGACATTAGCCTAAAATATGGGCTTTATATTAGCACTACACGAAACTATAGGTAATCTTGATTAATTAGGTATCCTTCTTAAGCTTCTCATCAGGTTGAAGTTCAAAAGTTTAAACCTTGTTTGCAAATTACATTAAATAAATATTACAAGATGACTATCAATTTAAATCCCAAAAACTTCATAGTTAAACCTTACTTTTACAAAACTCCATGATTTTCACTTGAAAGATTCAAAAATAGGCAACCAGATCAATAAGGCCCCAAAGAGCAGCAAGAATCTTGGGAAGTAAAGGGCAGAGAAAAAAAATTAAATGAGACACCAAACTCAAACAAGGTTAATCAAACTAAACTTAGTTAAGCTTGGAAAATTAAAAAAGGCAAGCAGCAAACTCTTTTTGCATATACTAGAGAATAACAAAAATTTTATGCATATAAGACCCAGAAAGACAGAAACATCACCAGTAAATCAGAGATTGGAGTAAAGGGCTGAACTGAAGGTGGAGCTGTGTGGAGGAAACTCAGGCGCAGCGACAGGGAAGTGAAGACGGGAGTATGGAGTTGGAAGTCGTTTTATGTTAATTTAAAAAGAAAAAGAAAAAAAACCAAAAAAAATGGGCCCTCAAAATTTCTGGGCCTGAGGCGGAGGCCTCTTGAGCCTCCCCTCTAGTTCTACTCTGCATTTGCATATCAGGGAAACCTTTAATAATGGTAATCTAATGCTGTCAATGATACTTCAGAAAAAATATGTATCAAACGAGGTTGTTACTTTAATTTTAATGATTGCTGATTGTAGCTTTACCACAAACTCAAAACTAAAACTATCATAGTTTACATTGTTGACGAGACATAAATTTCTAATAGATTACTTAGTTTTTGATTTATAACTCAGCTTACATGAAAAATCCAAAACATATGTTGTTCTTCGTCAAATTTTTACGGTGTAGAGAAAATATAGTTCACATACTTGTTTCTTTAGCTTCAGTGATGTTAAAGTATGCACCTATGCCCTCTAATATGAGCCTCTAATGTGAGCTGTACACTGGTATGGAATTCGTGAGGCTAAGCTACATGAATTTTTGGGACCACAATATCTGTTGCAACTGAATTGATTCTCTCACATGTATAGTTGTTATTTACTTGCTCACTACTCCAATATTGTATATAAATATTGTTTTCACCTTCTGTAATATATAATTCTCAATATAAGAAATCAGGTCCTTAAGAGTTACATTACTCCCTGTTCTTAATTCTATCTTCTCATTAATTTCAACTTGGTATCAGAGCCTACAATGGCTAACACCGAATCCAATGAAAATACATTTTCAGCTCAACCTGATTCGAGCACTCTGATGTCTCCAGTGTTGGGAGGAAATCGGATCTCATCATATGGCATAAGCCTCAGTCAAGTCCCTCCAGTCAAGCTTGACAGAAATAATTTTTTGCTGTGAAAAAACATGGTCATGCCCATCATAAAGGGTCATAACCTCGAAGGCTTCATCACAGGAGAAAGAACCTGTCCAGCAGAATTTCTGGCGACCCAAACAACTGGTTCTGGAGGTGCTACTATCGAAATGGTGTCCGATGCTGAATATATGAAGTGGATGTCTACTGACCAACTCTTGATGGGTTGGCTTTATTCTTCCATGACACCTGAAATTGCCATGAGAGTTATGGGATCTGCAACTTCTTTCAGCCTCTGGAATGCTGTCCAGGAAAGTTTTGGAGTGATGAACAAATCAAGAGTTATTTTCCTTATCAGTGAGCTTCAAAGAACAAGAAAAGGATCAATGAATATTGACCAATATCTGAACACAGTCAAACAACTAGCAGATAATCTGGAAATTGCTGGAAAGAGCATCCCTCTGAATGACCTTGTCACACAAGTACTAGCTGGATTGGATGAAGAATACACCCCTATTGTGGTTTAGATCAACAGCAAGGAATCTATCTCGTGGTATGAACTGCAGTCTATGTTAATGACCTATGAAAGTAGAATCGAACATCTCAATGCTGAAAAAAGGACACTAGCCTCTATTAACTTGAGTCAAACATCAGCTAACTTTGCACACAGAACAAACATCAGCAGAGGAGGAAGATTTAACTATGATGGAAGAAACAATAGAGGAAGTAAAATCAGAGGCAGAGGTGGTAGACAAACTGTTAACAGAGGCCCCTGTCAAATTTGTGGAATGAGCAATCACTCAGCTGAGAAGTGTTTCAATCGTTATGATAACAAATATATGGGTACAAAACCTGACCAACACTATCAAAACAATTCATTAGGACCTGCTGCTCTTGTTGCTTTACCTAGCACCATTGTTGATCCAGCCTGGTTTGTAGATTCAGGAGCAAGCAGTCATGTCACTGCAGACAGAGGAAACCTGGTAGAAGGACATGAGTATGGTGGTAAGGAGAAACTCATAGTTGGTAATGGTAACAAACTCAACATCTCTCATATTGGTACAAATCACCTAAGCACTTTGAATGACAAGTCATTAGTTCTTAACAATGTATTATTGGTACCTTCAATTAAGAAAAATTTGATAAGTGTTTTACAACTTACATCTGATAATGGCGTATTTATGGAATTTCATTCTAATTTCTGTGTTGTTAAGGACAAACACACGAAGAAGGTGCTGCTGGAAGTGAGGCTTAAGGACGGCTTGTATCAGTTTGAGCATCCAAGACAAGCTGGAACCAAAAGACTCTCATATCTTCAATTTGCCTATCCAAATAAGTTCAACTCTTCAACTGTCGTTTTTCAGTCCCAAGTATCTAAAAATTACCAGTCTAGACTAAGGTTGTGGCATATGAGACTTGGACATCCTGCTGATTCCGTGATGTCACAAGTTCTCAAGTCTTGTAATGAAAAGATTGGAATTAATGAAATTACTCAGTTTTGTGATTCTTGCCAGTTTGGTAAATCACATTTCCTTCATTTTAAATTGTCTTCCTCACATGCCGAAAATCCACTTGAATTAATTCATACTGACATTTGGGGTCCTGCACCCATCATTTCAACATCTGGGTTCAGATACTATATCCTCTTTGTTGATGATTATAGCAGGTATACTTGGATCTATCCAATGAAAAATAAATCTGAATCCCTGAGCCTATTCACTCAATTCAAGAATCTTGTTGAAAACAAATATGATAGGAAGGTTAAAGCTCTTCAATCAGATTGGGAAGGTGAGTTTAGAGCTTTTACTGACTTAGCTCTTCAATCTGGCATCAATATGCGTCTTTCCTGTCCTCATACATCTTCCCAAAATGGTAGAGTTGAGAGGAAACACAGACATATCACAGAAACCGGGCTAACTCTTCTTGCTCAAGCCAAAATGCCTTTGCATTACTGGTGGGAGTCTTTTCACATGGCTACTCACCTCATCAACAAACTGCCTATGCCTATTCTCAAAATGAAATCACCATTTGAAACCTTAAACAAAGAACAAGTTGACTACAAATCTTTGAAATTTTTTGGATGTGCCTGCTTTCACTCTACTAAGTGCGTCTTCCTTGGCTTCAGCAATTCACACAAAGGCTATAAATGTCTCAGTCCAACAGGCAGGATCTACATATCTAGACATGTAGTGTTTAATGAAAATGAATTCCTATTCCATTCTGGTTTTCTGAACAAAAAAAACTAATCCACAGAACTCTGAAACTATCATTCAATACCTGCCACTTCTCACTTCCTCAAGCTATGATCAAAGATGCTCAACTGATGTAACTCATCCTGATGCCACCTTAACAGCAACATCTCAGAACTCTGAACATAATGAAGTAATTGGAAATGAATTGTATGAGGAAAATGGAAATGAAAACTCAGTGGAAAACAATGAACAAAACCAAATGGAAAGTCAAGAAGAAACTACAAATGATCAGATAGAGCAGGCTGAAATAAATGAAGGGTTGAATCAAAGTGCTGAAAGACGAGAAAAACAGACTGTTGAGCACCCTATGGTCACTAGGAGCAAAGCTGGTATTTTTAAGCCTAAAGTTTATTCAAGTCAGTGCAAGCAATACAACTTGGAACAACAAGAACTTGAACCAAATGATGCATCTGAAGCTATGTCACGCAAAAATTGGAAAGAAGCTATGGAAGAAGAGTACTCAGCATTGATGAAGAACAAGACTTGGAGATTAGTTCAACCACTGGCCAACCAAAAGGTGATAGGGAACAAGTGGGTCTTCAGAACTAAAAGGAACGCCGAAGGGAAGATAATGAAGTACAAAGCCAGACTTGTTGCCAAAGGGTTCTTGCAAACCTTGGGTGTTGATTACTATGAAACTTTTAGTCCAGTGATAAAAGCTTCCACCCTAAGGATAATTCTAGCACTTGCAGTCTCAAAAGGATGGAGCATCAGGCAAGTAGACATTAATAACATATTCTTGAATGGAAAACTAGATGAAGAAGTCTACATGAGCCAGCCGGAAGGTTTCATTGACAAGGAAAATCCTACCTTAGTGTGTAAACTTGAGAAGGCACTATATGGACTCAAGTAAGCACCTAGAGCTTGGTATGAAAAGCTAAAAAAGACCTTTCTTGATTGGAAGTTTACAAAATCCAAAGCATACAGTTCCTTATTCTTCTACATGAATCAAAAGCAAGTAATTTTTGCCTTAGTATATGTTGATGATATAGTTATAACCGGAAATGATCACAAGTTACTGCAGAAGTTTATTGACAACCTAAACACCGAGTTTACATTAAAAGATATGGGTGAATTACATCAGTTTTTGGGAATTGAAGTGAGAAGATATGAGTCAGGTATGCAACTTATCCAAAGGAAGTACATAGATGAACTACTAAAAAAACTTAACTTTGAAAATCTAAATCCCTGTGCAACACCAATGACGGTAGGCAAGTATATCTCCAAAAGTGAAGGAGAAAAGATGACAAATCCATCCTTGTTCAGAAGTGCAGTAGGCGGGCTGCAATACCTAGCTCATACACGACCAGACATTACCTTTGCAGTAAACAAGATGAGTCAATTTCTGCATGCACCTTCAGACACACATTGGAAGGCAGTAAAAAGGATTTTCAGATACTTAAAGGGGACAATTGAACAGGGGTTGTGGATTCAAAGAAGTGATAGAATGGAAATTTCTGGTTTTGCTGATGTTGATTTGGCCTCATGCCCTGACGATAGGAGGTCTACAGCAGGTTATTGTGTCTACCTGGGCGATACACTGGTGGCCTGGTCGTCGAAGAAGCAGCAAGTCGTAGCCAGGTCTAGCACTGAATCAAAGTATAGAGCCTTAGCCCCAGCAACACCAGAGATTACTTGGATTGAGTCGCTACTCAAGGAAATCAAGCTACACCCTATTTTGCCTCGCATCCTGTGGTGTGACAACCTTAGTGCCAGTCTACCATGCACGAACTAAACACATTGAACTTGATATACACTTTGTCAGGGATAAAGTCCTTGAAGGAAAACTGGAAATTCGATACGTTCCCTCACCAAATCAAATTGCTGATCTATTAACCAAATCGCTTGGACAAACCAGATTTCAATTTCTCAAAGACAAGCTCGGAGTGAAGGAATAGTCTCCAGCTTGAGGGAGGATGTTAAAGTATGCACCTATGCCCTCTAATATGAGCCTCTAATGTGAGCTGTACACTGGTATGGAATCCGTGAGGCTAAGCTACATGAATTTTTTGGGACCACAATATCTGTTGCAACTGAATTGATTCTCTCACGTGTATAGTTGTTATTTACTTGCTCACTACTCCAATATTGTATATAAATATTGTTTTCACCTTTTGTAATATATAATTCTCAATATAAGAAATCAGGTCCTTAAGAGTTACATTACTCCATGTTCTTAATTCTATCTTCTCATTAATTTCAACTGTGATGACTATAAATCATGAACCTCCATACATGTAATAAACTCGAATCATTTGAAGTGGACACTTTAATTCTTTTAAGTGAATTTTTGCTATGGATACATTTTTTTTTTCATTCAAATTCTGCAGGATTTTATTAACTCTAGGGGTTGAATTGAAAAAATGTATCATTCTAAAAATTGTTTAATCTCTTTGGTTAACCTATAAAGTGTGATTGTTCTAAACATAAGACTTAAATAAAGTGAGATTTAAACCCTAAACACGCTATCAAAATATTTTTAAATTACTAATTTTGATATAATCCACGCGGTTTCAACTTTGTTTAGCCTATGTTTGAATCACGTTAAAATTCTCATTCTTATTCTTCCATATATTTTCAACCACACATTCTTTAATAAAATAATATTTTCTATCATATCAATAACTTTTCCTTCTTTTTCAACCACACATTATTTATCAATCTATTATTCCAAAATATATTTTTCCAAAATAATGTGGATTAGTTCACGAAAATATGTTTCGGATTTAAATCACTACAAGTGCACGGTTCGTTGACAAGTAATAAAGTGGAAATTCAAGAATTTCGAGTATCGTTCCCACGAGGATTGATTTAATGTGATTTCTATTATCTCAACATTAATCGAATCTATTCAAATTTAGAATGAGTTCTCAAGTTTTATGATTAAACTAAAACTATTATGCAAATTAAACTAAAATAACAAATTAATGCAAAATGACGTTTCAATGCAAAAGATTTATATGTAATTAACGTAAGAAAAAATGTACTAGAATCCCGAATCACCAAGCAAGTTCACTTTTAACTCCTATTTCACAATTTGACAACACGATGAATTGGTTGAAGAATCAATATTTTTAACTTATTCAATAATCTTTTTCGAGTAGAATTGAACTTATTCTAGCATACTATTTGACTATATTTCTATGACAAATACAATATACAAGAATGCATGACGTTTTGTAAACACTTAGAGATTTACATAAAGTATAGCGGTATATTTCTATCCCCTATCGGACCTTACGATAATTTATACTTTGTAGAATCTATTTCCCTTCTTTCG
The DNA here is from genome assembly GCA_019097785.1 of Fraxinus excelsior. Taxonomy (NCBI): domain Eukaryota; kingdom Viridiplantae; phylum Streptophyta; class Magnoliopsida; order Lamiales; family Oleaceae; genus Fraxinus; species Fraxinus excelsior. The sequence continues at coordinate 103,421 of CM032635.1, read as the reverse complement.
AATGCATAAAATAAATCACTCAAACTCATACAACTATTGCGCATATAATTGTAGAGGCAAGAAAGTGTATATAAATCATCCAACATCCATCAATCGTGTTTAAATATCAAATGGCAAAATAGAAACTAAAAGTTCACAATACGAGATTCATCGCTCACCTAGTACATAGAAAAGTCTAGCCTAGCAGGAATAAAATTAAATAACAATAAAAGTAATAAAGAGAAGACATCACCAAAGAACTAGAATTTAAAGTTTGAATCTTGAATCTTGAAATGAAACCCTTGTTCTAGCATTTCTTTTTGCTCTTCAATGGTGTTTTTCTCTCTAAGAATGCATAAAAAAACTTAGTTCTAGAAGAGTTTAGGCTTTTATAGTTGCCTTAAAATCATTACCATAAGAGTTCGAGTTGGATAAGGAAACAAAAGATTTTCTCGCTCAGAATACACCTTGCTATAGCATGGGCAAAGTAAATGCTTCCTGAAAATCTCTGTTGAAGTCTGGGTTATAGCAAGGTATATTTCCATGCTATAGTATGGTAGAATTTTCGATTCTAGTGCAAATTGATCATCAATCTTCTTTTTATTCCACTTTTGACTTTTCTTCATCTTCCATCATCCTCTAATCATCCATATTATTAACCATTAGATCCTTAGCGAAATTCCATGCTTGATTAATCGTTCGGGTCAACTTATGAATAATTACAATTTAGTCCCCGAACTTTCATTTCCTTCAATTTTGGCCCTTTTCGTCTTTTTTCGCGCACATTTCATTAATTCCATTAAAGTAAGCCTACAAACACAATTCATATTGGATTAAACTGTATTCAAGCATTTATATTAACAATTAATCATATTTTATCGCATAATTAAGTGCGCAACACGCACTTATCAAAACACACCCTAACCTATAAGGTAGGAGTGTTTTCCATATAAAATTGAAATGCTATCTATTAAAACGTTTTTAAATTAATGGTTTTCCATATAATTCACGCGGTTTCTACTTCAACGTTTGCAACTACCATGTAAAATTCAGATTTTTGACTTCCTCCTCTTTGAATTTTTCTGGAATTTATTGGTAAAAATTGGGGGGCTGCTGCCTTCTTACCGTCTCGAAAGAGAGAGAGAGAGAGAGAGTTTCTGGTAGGACAATTCTAGTGGAGCTTACCCTTCCAGATCCTTCTTTTTTGATTACCTCATGTTTAATATTCCTCGTCTATCCATTTTTCCCTTGATAATATTTAAACCACAATAATTCATTCTTCACCACCGTTTTCAGGATCCACAACCCTTCATTCTATTTTGATCTGCCAACAAATTCTTGATTATTCTGTTTTCTCGCTCTTAACAAGGTAGCGTAAGATTGATTAAATGGCTTTTGATCATTTCTTTATTATTCTTTTTCAAAATGATTGATCGTGTCTTTTGTTGTTTGATTTGTTTCTTTAGTAATACTGTTGATGGGTTCAGGAATTATAAATCTTTTTATTTCCGAGCATTTTTCGATTTTAAGATATGTAAAGGTGGAGATTCCAAACGAACTTCATTTAGCCATTGACATTACTTAATGTGTAGTTTCTGACATAAGAATGTTTTTTGTTGTAGATAAGAAAATGGACGAAGCAGAGGCATCAGGATACTGGTGTCACGTGTGTTTACAGACGGTGAATCCTGTAGTGGATATCGAGACAATAAATTGCCCGATTTGTCAAAGTGGATTCATAGAAGAAATGGCATCTGCCAATGCCCCAAGAAATGATGATTTTGGACATGGAGGGTCTGATTCTGCCCTTACCCTCTCCCTCTGGGCTCCAATCCTGCTTGGTATGATGAGTAATCCTCGTCACCGCAATCTTAGTCGATTCAGGCGCATGGAGTTTGAGGATGATGACTATGAAGATGGCAACGATAACAATAACAGTCAACGTGAGGGGGATATAGAGCTGGATCCGGAATTAGATCCCCTAACAAGGAGAAGAAGTTCAGCTACTATTCTCCAGCTCCTCCATGGCATTCAAAATAGAATGCTATCTGAGTTGGGAAATTCTGAGAGGGATCAAAGAGACACAGATAGAGATGATAATAGGGATGGAGAGAGTGTGATTTTGATTAATCCATTTAACCAAACTATTTTTGTTCAAGGTTCTCATGACTCCAATGTTGATTCCCTGAATCGTGCACCAATTGGCTCGCTGGGTGATTATTACATAGGTCCTGGTTTAGAATTATTGCTACAGCATTTGGCAGAGAATGATCCTATCAGGTATGGAACACCACCTGCTAAGAAAGAAGAAGTTGAAGCATTGCCTACTATTAAAATTGAGGAGACATTGCAGTGTTCCGTTTGTTTGGAAGACTTTGAGATAGGGGCTGAAGCAAAAGAGATGCCTTGTAAGCACAAGTTCCATACTGGGTGTATTCTGCCATGGCTCAAGCTTCACAGCTCTTGTCCTGTCTGTAGATATCAGTTAGCTTCCGATGAATCTAAGCTTGATTCATCTGGGTCAAGAAACAACAGCAATATCATCAATGCTGATAACAACAGTGGTAACCTTAATCATGGTGGCGGGGATGAAAGAAATGAAGAGGGAAGACGTTTTTCAGTACCCCTTTCATGGCCTTTTAGTACTTTATTTTCCTCTTCCACTTCCCAATCTAGCAGTGGAAGTTCATCCTCAACATCTCGATCAGTGTCATCAACAAATGCACCTTCGACCACCTCAAATACACCAGATGACAACTAAGTTTGCAAGTGATGCTATTGTTTTATTGTGCTCTATGGTGCATAGATGTTCAGTAGTCTTGCCTTTGTATATAGTAATATATTCAATACCAGAATATAGTGTTCTAAAAACAGATTGTGTATTTGTGTTTGTGTATTTAAACAGCGGATGTTTTCTTTATTACTGGTTGAAGATGAGTCACTTTGGCATTTTTTATTTGTATAGTTACCCGAATTGCTTATTTTACTGTTCTTTGTGGAAATAAACCTGGCAATAATCTTGGCTCCTATGGAAATTCAACAACTTGGAACACGAGATTAATAGTAAATGAAGAATGAGTAATCTGAAAGCAGAAACTCTTGCACTGAGCATTCATAGTGCCTCACTAACATGTTTGCTCAACTCCACCGACACAACTAAGCCTTTTTCTTTGTAATGACAAAAAACGTCAATAAGATTGTGCCATCTATACGGTTCAAGGCTAGGCTTTACATACAAAGCCAACGTTTTGTAGCTCCTGCAGATCATATTCTCATCACCTTTGATGCTATAATCAGTCCAAATTGTGATTTCTTGGCCCTGTTTTTGTTTGACTGGTTTTCCATCTGATTTCTGGACCCTGTTTTATACGACCCTGGAAATAAACTAGAAACAAAAGATTTACATGGATACAAGATTAGACCAGTGAACTAAAGAATTCTGTTGCGTTTTACACAAAACATGTCTATTACTAGTCAAATCATTTATTTAACAAAGCCGAGTTCAATAATTCTGAAGTGATGAAAAATGGAGAAATTAAAATATTAGATACTTTTTCAAATGAAAAATGGAGAAATTAAATATTAGATCATTTTTTAGAATATGGGAAAGACGATAAACCAAGCAAGAAAATATGATCTAAACTTAATAATAATGGTAAAATATTTCTAAATATTTTAACTAAAATCTGAATTATACTTATCTTCCTCCCTTAATTAACATTTTGCAAACTCCAATCGTGAATCGGTGAAGCACTCACGTGACCAACACAATAAATCTTCACGTATTCTTCTTCCAGCGCACGGTAACACACCGTAGTCACTAGTGGCCTTTTCCTGTGGGGGGTGGAAGCGACCGTGAGCACTCCGCGGTCAAGTCAGTATTTCAGTCAACCGAAAAGTGGTGCTCGATGGTGAATTGGTCACCGTGACGTGGTGGAGAATGTGTGTAAATATAGTGAAAGGCTTTTTAGAGTTAGAAGACTAGAATGCCAAGATCAGCATGAGAACCCCCTTCCGTTATAGTGGGGGGATATTTATACCAGAGGAAGGAAGAGGAGAACCGTTGGATGGGGGACACGTGGCCTCAGGTCCTGGATGGACCATCCTTTCGTAGGCGTCAATCTGTCAATCCATAAGTTGGCAGACATTAAATGATTTCTAACATAGCAGCTGAGTTGACCGTTCGTGGCCTGCCACATGTCCCATCAATTAGTAAAGGACTTGGCTTTAGGGAGATCTTCTTGCAGAAGATCTTAGTAGAGGTGTGGTGAGGCGAGTTTGTGAAGTGCAATGAATGCGGAGTGCGAGCCTTTGCATCTGTCGCGAATGGCGGATGAGTTCGGCTTTTCTACCAGGTGGGGCAATAGTATTTAGTTCGGAGTAATGGAATCAATTCATTTGTCATGGATTCGGTTCGTCTACCACGTGGTAACACGAGATTAGTTCTCCAACACGTGGCAGATGAAGTGGATGGATGATGTGGGGGCCTCCGTAGGCTCGTAACAATAGTCCCTTAAATTCGTGTATGAATATTCATATAATGCATGGACTTTATTGATGTGGCTGTACCATCTCATATTTAGGGGTGCTTGTGTTGTAGGAGAGATGAATAGGTGTGCAAAAACGACGTCCTGGTTGAAGGGATAGGTGTTTAGTGTTGGCAACTTTGAGAAAAGTTGTTGCAAAGCGAAGTCCTAGTTGGGACAAATTGATGAGAGTTGGCAACTTTGAGGAAAGTTGCTGCGAAGCGAAGCCCTAACTTGGACAAAGTGATGAGAGTTGGCAACTTTGAGGAAAGTTGTTGCAAAGTGAAGCCCTAGCTAAGACGAAGTGATGTGAGTTGGCAACTTTAACTTTGAGGAAAGTTGCAAAGCGAAGTCCTAGCTGGGATGAAGTAATAAGAGTTGGTAACTTTGAGAAAAGTTATAGTAAAGAGAAGTCCCCGCTGGGACGAAGTAGTAGGAGTTGCAACTTTGAGGAAAGTTGTTGCAAAGCGAAGTCCTAGTTGGGACGAAGTGATGGGAGTCGGTAACTTTGAGGAAAGTTGTTGCAAAGAGAAGTCCCCGTTGAGACAAAGTGATGGGAGTTGGTAATTTTGAGGAGAGTTGTTGCAAAGAGAAGTCCTAGCTGGGACGAAGTGATGGAAGTTGGCAACTTTGAGGAAATTCACTACAAAGTGAAGTCCTAGCTGGGATGAAGTGTCTGCTGATGAGAGTTGGCAACTTTGAGGAAATATGTTGCAAAGCGAAGCCCTAGTCGGGACGAAGTGATGGGACTTGGCAACTTTGAGGAAAGTTGTTGCAAAGCAAAGTCTTAGCTGGGATGAAGTGATGGGAGTTGGCAACTTTGAGGAAAATTGTTGCAAAGCGAAGTCCTCGCTGTGATGAAGTGTCTACTGATGAGACAACCTTGGGCTGTATACTATGATTTGAAAGCTTTCGTGTCTTCCCAAGGTAATCATGGAGGCATTGCTTGCTTCCAAGGCACACATCCATAACTATAAATGGTAATCATGGCGACAACTATATGAGCTCAAGGCGACGTGTTTGGATGAGTGCATGAAGCATATGTTCCATCAGGGCCATTGGCTTACGTGACTATTGGTTTCAACGATGGTGATGAACCATATATTTGGATGGCCAAAGGCTAGATACGATTGTGAGCTCTTGTAATGGTTGCCTCTGCATGTTAGATAAGCACTGGCATTTATCACATTTGCGTATGAACTCTATTGAGTTCCTTTTTAGGTACTTGAGCATTTTTTGAGCTAGTGCTGGCCATCGAGAATGGTTGTTGCAAACCCCCTAGTAAATCTCCCTTAGGATGTAATTTTCCTCTTCACCTCCCGTGCACCTAAGGTGGAGGATGAGAAACCTCGTTTGTAGAGAATATCATCCTGTAGGATGAAGTGAGCAGCTCTCCTTCAGAGCCGTTGAGCTTCGGCTTCATTGTTTGGTACAATTTACTTTTTGTGGAAAGCAATTATCGGTTACATCCACGGAGGGATGCCTTCTATCCACATTACTTCCTCTCTCTCTGTCTAATTGAAGGCTCGGGGATATGTTCTATGAGAACCACCTTAAGAAGCTCTGAATCCTTACTGTTGGCCAATTTTGCCAGAGCATCAGTGTGGGAGTCCTAGTGGGGTACTTGTACCAGTTCAGATTTCTCAAAGTTGGGAAGGAACTCCATGACTAATTTCAGGTATGATGTCATATGTTTGTCTCTAACCACAAAGTTTTCATTAACCTTGTTCACCACCAGCTGTGAGCCACTGTTGATGGCCAACCTCTTCACTTACAGCTCTTTAGCCAGACGGAAGTCGGCTAGGATCGCCTCGTATTCAGCTACATTGTTGGATACTTTAAATCCAAGCCTGACTGCACAATTAAGATTAAGCCTCTCCGAACTTTCTAAGAACTCCCGTTCTTGAACTTGTTTTTCCAAAAGAGCCGTCCATAAAGAGGTTCTAGGTGGGAGGCTCCACCGGTTCTATATTCATTTCAATTTCAGGGGCTTTGGCAAATTTAGCAACAAAGTCAGCCAGGACCTGACCCTTAACCATAGCCCTGGGTGTATACATTATGTCGAACTTACTGAGCTTTACCATCCACTTCAGTAGCCTCTTCGAAGCGTCTGATTTCTGAAGGACTTGCCTCAGGGAGAAGTTTGTCAGTACATGAATGCTGTGGGCCTAGAAATATGGCCTCAACTTTTGAGATGCAGTGACCAAGGAAAGAGCGAGCTTCTCCATGTCTGGGTAGCGCGCCTTTGCTAATAACAATGCTTTGCTTAAGTAATAGATGAGAATCTGGTGCATTCCCTATTTCCTTACAAAAATCGAGTTAATGACATCTTCGAATACTGCTAAGTAAAGCAATAATGATTCGCCCACCTTTGACTTAGATAGGAGAGGAGGCTTGTCCAAGGTAGCTTTTCAGCGCCTGGAATGCCTTATCACACTCTAACGTCCACTGAAACTTCTCTCCTTTGAGGATCTTAAAGAAGGGAAGACACTTCTCAATGGCCCTTTATATGAAGCGATTAAGTACGGCTACCCTGTTGGTAAGTCATTGCACCTCATTTGGCTTTTGTGGTGACCTCATTTTAATCAAAGTTTTAATCTTTTCTAGATTTGCTTCATTTCCTCTCTAATTTACAATATATCCCAGGAACTTACTTGATGCCACACCAAATGTACATTTAAAAGGGTTTAGTCTCATCTGGTATTTCCTCAGGATTTCGAAGGCTTTGCCCAAGTGTTTCACATGCTCCTCGGCCCGGAGGCTTTTCAAGAGCATGCCATCAACGTAGACTTCCATCGTCTTACCATGCTGATTAGCGAACATCTTGTTGACCAACCTCTAGTATGTGGCTTTAGCATTCTTCAGCCCAAAAGGTATCACTTTGTAGCAATACAGTCCTCTATCTATGATGAAAAAAGTGTCATCCTCATTTTCTAAGTACATGAGAATCTGGTTATAGCCTGAATAAGCATCCATGAAACTCATCAACTCGTACCCAGCGGTCGAATCTACCAATTGATCTATTTGGGAATGTGGGAAGCTGTCCTTAGGGCAAGCGTGGTTGAGATTGGAGAAGTCAATACAAACTCTCTACTTGCCATTGTGCTTCTTTACTAGCACATGATTGGATATCCACTTCGGATAAGTGGTCTCCCTAATGAAGCCGTTGCTGATTCGTTTCTCCACTTCTTCTTTTAGGGCTTCGTACCTTTTTGCATTCAAGGCTCACCTCTTCTGCATGTGTGGGGCACGACTTGGATCAATTTACAAGTGATGGCAACTGACCTTTGCATATATTTCGATCATGTCCTCATACTTCCATGGAAAGACATTTGAGTTTTTGTGGAGGAAGTCCTTCAGCTCTCCCTTTTTTTCTCCTTCTAATCCTTCCCGACATGTAGGACTTTAGAAGCGTCTTGGGGATTTACTGAGAAGCTTTCCAATTTTTTCATTGGGGCAGTTTGTGACTCCGATTCAATTATCCGAGGATCTAGTTCATTAAGGGCTATCTTTTCAGTTTGGCCATTCTAAAAAGCTTCTATCATCTTAACATCTCCTTGGGTAGAGGGTTGTCCTTCTTCAGGGGCCTTCACCATCTCAAGTGTCGAAGAGTACCAAGCTAACTCCTCATGGTTCAACCTTTCTCAAGGAGTTGAGATACCACTCCCTTGAGCCCATCTGATCACCTCGGAGGTAGCTATTCCTAGTTCAGTGGAGAACTTCATGCATAGGTGATGGATGAAAGTGACTATCCACATCTTCTTGAAGGCTGGTCGTCCAAGCACTCCATGGTATGCAGACTGATGGTCAACTACTAAGAACTACATGAAGTGGTATGCTACTAAAGGTGAGTTTCCTATTTCAACTGCCAGGGCGATCCTTCCTCTTGGGACTATGCTATCTTCGGTGAACTTATACAAGAAAGAAGTAATGGGAGTGAGTTCATGGTCTACTGCCATTTTATGATAAGCGGAACCGAACATGATATTAATCAAACTCCCGTTGTCGTCTACTAGCATGCACTTTAATTCGTCTCAAGCCACCTCGGCTCGTATCACTAGTGCAACATAGTAGGGATAGGCATAATCTTCATGAGTGAACGTAATAGGCTTTGCACACCTTGTCTTCTAAGACTGGCTTACTATATAGCTGGCCATAGGTGAATCCCTGGCCCCCTGGTATAGTTCCTCATGCATTTCTAGACTCACTTCCTACGTGCGGTCCCCTAATGATAGTGTCGATTTCTCGAATGGGTTGGTGTTCATTCGAGGCGGTTGGGTCCCTCATAGGTCGTTGTCAACTTCTGGATCTTTCCCTATATTCGTTCCTTTTATACTGAGGCGAGTGTCGCCTCGTCTTACCCCTCCTTGGTAAGTCCTGTCTCAGTGTTTCATCCCAATGACGGTTCTCCCTAGTGGTACGAGGGTTGATCCTTGTGGACTTAGTGGCTTCCCGACACTCACTCATGTCGTGGCCATGGAAACGGTGGAAAGTGCAATAAGGCCGTGACTCTTTTTTAGGCCTTCTTCTTAGCCTCCTGCATCTTCCTCCTACATTTCTAGTCAGGTCATTACCACCAAGTCCATTTTTTTTGTAAGCTAGTGTTGGTACAACATTTAGTCGTGCAGCGATTCTACCGTCCATGCGATACTGGTGATGAGGTCGTTGGTGCGTGACATTGTTCCCAATGATCTCTTCTTTAGAGACCTTTCTTACTCTCCGTGGATTCACCTCTTCGTTGCTGCAACTCATTGGTTCAGAGTTACAAGTTCCCTTCTTCCAAGTAACGTGAACTTAGTTTACAGCTTCCACTTGTTCTTTCCTCAAGAACAAATCCCTTTTTCAAGGAAAATATCTACCATATATTGCAATAAGTTTTTTTATGGGGATACTCGTGGTTATAGTAACTTTTTCCACAAACAACGCCAATATGTTGATCCTTAAAAATAGTTCCGACACATGGCCAACAGATTAAGTCTTCACATATGCTTCTCCCTGTGTACGGTAGCACACCATTAGTCATCTGTGGCTTTTTTTGGTGGAGGTGGAAGCAGCTGCGATCACTTCGATGGTCAAGTCAGTATTTCAGTCAAACAGAAAGTGATACCCGAATGGTGAAGTGGTCATCAGGACATGGTTGAGAATGTGTGTAAATATTGTGAAAGGCTTTTTAGAGTTAGAGGACTAGAATGCTAAGATCAGCATGGGAACCTCCCTTCCGTTATGGTGGAGGGATATTTATACCAGAGGGAAGAAGAGGAGAACCATTGGATGGGGGACACGTGACCATAGATCCTAGACGGGCCATCATCTCATAGGTGTCAATATGTTAATCTATAGGTTGTTGGGCATTAAATGAGTTCGACATAGTAGCTGAGTTGACCGTTCGTGGCTTGCCACATGTCCCATTAATCAGTCAAGGACTTGACTTTGGGGAGATCTCATTGCAGAAGATCTTGGTAGAGATGTGGCAAGACGGGTTTGTGAAGTGTAATAAATGTAGAGTGCATGCCTTTGCATCCATCGCGAATGGCAGATGAGTTCGGATCTTCTACTTGGGGAGTAATAGTGTTCAGTTTTGAGTAATGGAATTAGTTCATTCGTCGCGAATTCGGTTTGTCTGCTACGTGGCAACACGAGATCAGTTCTCCAACACGTGGTAGATGAAGTGGATGGATGAGGTGGGGGGCCTTCGTAGGCTCGTAACAACTTTAATTGGGCTCAACTTTAAAATAACCGTATACACAATTAATTATATATGTAAGCCCACATGACAAATTAATAAACCCAACAATCTCCCACTTGGGTCACATATATTACCTTATAAATGCATATAACCTTATGGCGTCAAAACTTTTGCTATTATAACCAAAAGAATTTCCAAACAATCACATCTATTGATTATATCAATATAGGATCAAAGCGGTATTCATTACACGTATCATAACTAAACCCATCAATGATCACGTATATCAATACAATCAAATGTGTGGATATGTAGCATGCAAATTACTTGTAATGTGATCCAAACATATTTATTTCCAACTTGTCCTTCCTTATTCTTTAATGAGATCTACCATAAACTTTAATCAGAGTGGAACTGAACTGAATACTTTATTTCTGAAATAAATCGAATATCCATTAATAAAAAAATGTGTCTAAAATAAACAATGTCCGAATGTAATATCATCAAAAGATGCAACACCTATGTAAGTATTATGCTCATGAAAAACATTGGGTGGTAGTTGTTTAGTAAATTGATCCATAGTTATGGAGTCCAAATATGCTTTATAGAGATCTAACCACTCCAAATTCTTTCTTTGGCAATAGAAACTTAATGTCTATAAACTTTTACATCATCAGGCTCTTTTTGGAATACATGATTGCCATTGTTACAAAATAATTAAAATGGTCTTTCAAATCCACCCAAAATATGTAGCCTAGTGACAGTATTTTACGGTCATATTCTATGATCAGAATCAGAATATCTAATGATCTCCAATTGGTTTGATTTTCTTGAATGTGATAATATAATCTTTAGTTTTCTATAGATACCGAATAACCTAATGACTTCTTTCCAAATTTTCATCCCAGGGTTAATTAAATATCTGCCTACCATTAGAACAATGAATGCTATATCCGGATGTGTGTAAACTTAAGTATACATTAAATTCTCAACTGCTGAAGCACAATGAATTTTCTGTATAATTTATCCTTATGGTATTAATTAAGACTAAACTTGTCTCCCTTATCAATAGGGATATCACCTCATTTACATATATGCTTTCCAAATCTCTTAAAACCTTATTGATATAATTCCTTTGTGATAATCAAAAAATACACCAAGAAGGATTCATGTGTATCTATATTTTTAATACAAAAGAGGCATCACCAAGACTTCATTTTAAAATTCCTTGACAGATATCCTTAGTTTCATAAAATAAGTTTATATCATTGCAAACTAGTATGTCATTGAAATACAATACCAAAAAAATAATTTTACTCCCACTGAACTTGTGATACACACAATCATTAACTGAATTCATATCAAAATCAAATGAGAAATTTTTTTGATGAAATTTGTAATACCATTACCGGAAACCAACTTAGATTCATAAATAGATTTCTTTAATTTGTAAATCATTTGACGTAGCTTAAGATCAAGATGTGTCACAAATGGCATAATAATCCTAAAAGAGTCTTTCATAGAAATCAGAGAAAAAATTTCTTTAATGTCAATGTCTTCCTTTTAAGTAAAACCATTTGCAACAAGACGAGCTTAAATTTCTCCACATCACCCTTCAAATCCCTTTTGGTTTTAAATATTCAGTTACAACCAATGGGTTTCGCACTTTCAGGCAATGGGTTGAGTCCTAAATGTCATTGTTACTCATAGACTTTATCTCTTTATGCATGACATCAATCAACTCTTGAGAATTATTCTTTTACCTGACTTGATGAAAGTTGATTTATCAGCAAAACTGTGTTTCTTTAATAAATCATAGAAGTTGAATACATTGTAATAACAATAAATTACAAGGAGACTGTAGATTAGAAAGTTTATTGTAGTATTGTCTTAAGTGGATTAGAAAGTTTCTTGTAGTATTGAGTTGTAACAACAAAAATTTATCTAATGTGATAACCAAGTGCTATCCATTTCTACAAAAAATTCGTAATTCCATTCTAGACCTAAGCAATTGATGACAAACATTGAATTTTCATTGTACCTGAAATCAAACAACTAAAATTAGATAATTTTACGCCAATGATAAAAATTAGATGTGTTGACAACGTCTTTGCATATAGAGAAGCTACTTTGAGTTCCATACATTAGTCTAGGCGAGATTTATTCAGGTATCTCTTTTCACGTGGTAAAGTACCGCAAGAAATAAAAAATAAAAAAGAGAAAGAAACAAACTTTCCATATGAGGAACCTAGTCATAGAAATTAGAAGAAGACAAACAGAAAGAGAAGTGTAGGTCCTTTTTAAATTCAGATAATAATAATAATAATAATAATAATAATAATAATAATAATAATAATAATAATAATAATAATAATAATAACCAGTTTTTAATGATAACTTAAAGTCCATATAGCCTCAACTTTGACTGATATGCCATCACCCCATATACATGAATCTTTCTGTATCAATTGGATTTTGGCTGTTCATGCAACCCCGTATAGACACACTTATGTGAATAGTGGTACCAAAATTTATCTACCAAGTGTGTCTAGGTATTGACACTAAATTAACCTTAAAATAAATCAAAGTGAGAAGTGTATTTTTCTTTACAAGCCAAGCATGGTATTTAGTACAGTTTTTCTTTATGATCCCAAATTTTCATAAAAGTAACAGCCAGATTTATCATTTTCAAGCTTTTGTCATTTATTTTGAACCGAACTGGATGCCTCTTTCTAATTCTTCATAACTTGTCCTTAGAGGTACTTTCCAAGTGAGTAATATCAATTTTATATTACTTTAGCCTTTATTTTTCTTATACACAATATGAAATGAGCTTATTAAGAGTCAACTTTCCCTTTTAATAGTTGTAACTGACCTTAAATTAGCTGAATTGTTCAAGAATATAAATCAAAACTAAATGCACAAGCAAGTCATCAAATAGCTCAACTGTTAATGTTTTTAGTTTTGAAGAAAGATGAGACATTTCCATAATGTTCTCCCTTATGTTTTCTTTACCCTTATACTTTAGTGAAACTAAGTTCGCTAAAAGCCTACTAGTTCCAACCTTAATGCCTTTTGTAAAGCGTTTTTTTTTTATTTCATCAAGGAACTCCTTGACAGTAGTTACATTAGAGCCCCTAAATGTTACTAGAATTTGACATTTCATGATCATAAGACTTATACGGTTTAAATGATCCCACTTATTCGAGTCCCATTTTTTAATTAGTGAAACTTTAATCCATAAGAACAGTGGATTGTTTAGTTCTTGAAGCAAGGTCTAGCTCTATGTTGCCAAGAACGATACAAACATTCTCTTTACAGTCCTTACACTTTAGTTCAAGCACATAAATTAAAATGATGCTTGGAGATATTGCAAAAGTTGATGAATTAGTCGAATAGAGAACTTAATCCTAAATAACATGTTCACGTATGAATTCGTATTGAACAATCAATAATTTTAAATAATTATGAACCCTATCACAAGAGACCGAACATAATATTGATATTTAGTCTATGGACAGAAATACCAATTTGTAAGTGACATTCTTGGTGTAGTAATTAAATATTGACAATAAATTCGGTCAAACATCAAGTCTATCTTTGGACCGACTCAATGTTTATATAATGAAAAGCTTTACAATTGTCATATATTTATTACCACAGGTGTGTAAATAATTCGGGCAATATTAACCTTTCTTTAAGCAGGTCAATGTTCGCATGAATAACATACACACAACATTCCCAATATTCCAAATAAATTAATTTAGGCAAGAGAAGTTACTTTGGTAACTTGTTGTTTCAATTAATCTATTATAGAAAATTAGTAATTCGAAATGAATTTTAGTTCCAGGATTTGAAATTTGATTGCTCCCTTTATATAGCTCAACCACATTTAATGATTATAATTTCCAAAGTAAAGTTTTTCACGTGCTCAAGTAAAGAAAGTTTTTCAAGATTCTCTCATTCTCTCATGTGAAGAAAAGCTTTTTAAGTGGCTCTCAAGTTGCAGACAAATCCAAAATAAGATACTGTTCAAGATGCTTCAATTGTTTCAATCTAGATTCTTCATCTTTAAAAGGAGAACCATTTCATCTGTTTTCCTCAAGTGTGGAATAAGTGATATTCACCTTCTTCAAGATAGTTTTTAGATTTCTTTGTAATTTAAAAACTTCTTTCTATTATCTTGTAATTTCCAGTGATTTCAAATTTCAAAAATTTTCTTGTATTTATTTTAAGATTAGTAAACTATTTTCTTCCTTCCTTAATTGCCTTTAACTTGGGCCTAATTTGGTATCTTTGTACACCTTTCATTGTTCAATTTTATCCTTAAAACAGATTCTAAAGGATTTTCTACAAAAAAATTTGGTCAAGAAATATTTTTCAAATTTCTTAAAAGAAGCAACGATTTCAAAAATCGTTAATAATATATATTTTAAAAACAACATATTCAATTTTTTAAAGAAGAAATCAAATTCAAAAGAAATGAAGAACAGTTGCAAGAATCTTCAATAAAAGAAAAAAATTCAGATTTTCAAAAACAAATTGAAAGAGAAATTTGCCTCAAAAGAAAGATCTTTTGAATAGATTATACAAAGCTTGAATCTTCTCAAAATCTGATATGAAATGTGGTTTTTGGAAAATTCAAATCAAAGAAGAAGACATATACAAGACTACATTTAATGTTCCTTTCGGACAATACGAGTGAAATGTTATGCCCTTTGGTCTAAAAAATAGTCATTCTCAGTTTCAAAAAATCATGAAGATATTTTCAATCCATTTTCAATTTTTATCATTGTTTACATTGATGGTGTTTTAATATTTTCTGAAAGTATAGAATATTATTTTAAGCATTTGCATACATTCATTCAAATTATTAAGAAAAATAGCTTAGCAGTATCTGCTAAAAATGTTGTTTTGTGTCAAACGAATATTAGGGTTTTAAAACATATATTCAATTAGGAACTATTATTCATATTCAACGATGTCTTGAGTTTGCTTATAAATTTCCTAATCAAATCCTTGAAAAATCTAGTCTTCAAAGATTTCTTGGTTGTGTCAATTACGTGTCGGATTTTATTAAAGATATTAGGCTGATATGTGCCGTTCTTTTCAAAAGATTACAAAAGAAATCTGATCCCTGAAGTCATGAGCATACTTTAGCTATTAAAAAAGCTAAAGCAGCTGTCAAAAGCATACCTTATCTTTCAATACTTGACCCACAAGCCTTAATAATTGTTGAAACTGATGCCTCTGATATGGGGTATGGTATAGTACTAAAGCAGATTTCAAAGAGGTCAAAACAAGAATAGTTAGTCAAATTTTGCAGTGGAATCTCGACTGGCCCTCAAAGAAATTATTCTACGATCAAAAAAGAAATTTTATATCAATTGCTTTATGCATTTCAAAATTTCAAGATGATTTAATCAATAAATATTTCATTTTGAAAACTGATTGTAAAGTTTCAAAAGATGTTAAAGACTTTGTTTCAAAACAATTTTTTGCAAGATGGCAAGCTATTCTATCTTGCTTTTATTTCAAAATTCTATATATACAAGGAAAATCTAACTATCTTGTAGACTTCTTAACTAGAGAGTTCTTACAAAAGAAGAGTGTTGAGTGAAACACTTTTGAGTTATGGATTTCTCTTTTTCCTCTAAGAAGAAGAATAAGCAAAAATCTTCAATTCATTTACTTACGATTAATGATTATATCTCAAATTCTAATTCTTTATCTACAAATTCTGAAAAAAATCTCAAAATCTCATGGATTTTCTGTTGGGACTATCAAATTACTCAAAATCCTGGTTTAGAATTCAAAGTAAAAAAGATTGCAAGAAGATTCAAATTCAAATAGTGGTCTAAACTTCATGAAACAAATTGTTGTCCTAAGGTAGTAAACTCATGGATTCAAGAACAAAAGAATATCGGAGTTCCATCTTAAAAAGAACAAGAAAAAACTGTCAAGTTTTGTACAGAAAAATCAAAACTATTGGCCATGTTAAGTCAGTGTAAAACTCCAGAAGAATTATCTGTAATTTCGAAAAAAATTGTCAATCTAGCATAAGCCACTTTAAAGAAATCAAAGTCAGATACTTCAAGTGAAGAATCAGATCATGCCTATGATAATGAAGATGATTGTTATGGGCTTGATATTGATGATTTAATTGATCAAGCAAACCTGAAGACTACCAAATGACTTCATGGTCCGAGTTTTTTTGATGAACTATATCAATACCGTGCTAAAAAATCAAAGGATTTACTTTTCAAAATGTGTTTGCCAGCCAACAAATTATGTTTTCGAGCTTTGCCGACACTAAAAAAGAAGACTCGACAAAGATTTCAAAAAGCTGGGAAGGAGATAATTATTATAATTTCCAAAGTAAAGTTTTTCACATGCTCAAGTTAAGAAAGTTTTTCAAGATTCTCTCATGTGCTCAAGTGAAGAAAGAAAAGTTTTTCAAGATTTTCTCATTCTCTTATGTGAAGAAAAGTTTTCACATGGCTATCAAGTGGCAGACAAATCCAAATCAAGATATTATTCAAGATGCTTCAATTGTTTCAAATTTGGATTCTTCATCTTTAAAAGGAGAACCATTTCATCTATTTTCCTCAAGTGTGAAATAAGTGATATTCACCTTCTTCAAGATAATTTTTAGATTTCTTTGTAATTTAAAAACTTCTCTCTATTATATTGTAATTTCCCGTGATTTTAAATTTCAAAATCTTTTTGTATTTATTTTAAGATCAGTAAACCATTTTCTTCCCTCCATAAATGCCATTCAAATTCAAGGAAGCAAAAAAAAAAAAAAAAAAAAAAAGAAGGCAGCTTTGCAAGCCATCAAAATCAAGTCCACAATGGCTTTAGAGGATATCAAAAATCAAGCCATTGTCGCGTGGCTACCATGATTAAAAATTGGATTCAACCAGGGATGGATTTAGTGGGAGGCTGATCGGGCTGCCCATAAATTTTTTTTAGTTGAAAATTCTTTTATGTAAAAACAAAATTTTCTTGTGTAATATTTTTTTACGTATTAGTCCGATCTGTAATCCGTTCCTGGATTCAACGGTTTCTATTCAAGTTCATGTGGTAGCCGCAATTATATGGTTAAGCAAATGGAATTCATTCACAATTGTAATCTGAAAGCCTGAATGGATTCATCAAAGTAGCCACCACAATTATGAATTATATTCAACGGTTTTAATTATCTCATTATATGGCAGCCATAATCATCAATCGGATTCAACAAATTGAATATTTTACGGCCGGACTCAACAAATTGAATGTTATCTCATTATATGGCGAACATCAACTTATTCCATGGGGCCCTGAAATTTACGGTCGGATACTCTCCTCAGTGGCCCTAAGGGGACTCGAACTGATGACCATTGGGGCACAAACCTAAGGCCTAATCAATTGAACAACCCCTTGAGATTAACTTTATGAAACTTTAAAACTTGAAAACCTAATTACTTTATTACCAATATCCTACATGTCAAATCATCAAGAAAATTAATAATATAGAACATACGTTAATTCTTTGGAAATAATTCTTTAATACTAGATCTTGATTCTTAATTATTGCTTCATTTGATTCTTGAGTTCTTGATCATGATTTTGGCTTCTTGTTCTATAATCTTGATTGTCTTATTCTTTGATTTAATTGCTCTAATCCTTCTTGATTCTTGTTTTTTGTTTCAATCTTTGTTGAATCTTCATTTTTAATATGTTTTCTCTTGTATTCTTGTATTGATGGTACGACACAAAAAATGAGAAGTTGCATATGAATTGAGAACCATAACCATGTTCATAATGGATCCGGTCTCTATACATATAACTAGGTCACACTTTATTTAGATGCCATAATCTCAACAATTTAATTCTTTATTGGATCACCATGTTTAGGGCTATTCTAAGATTCTTCAAGAGTTATATATTCAATTTTTCTTTGCTAGACAAAATTTCGCATATAAATGTTCTCTAAAGTAATAAACTTGTTCCAAAGCTAAAATAGAATTTAATTGGGTGAGATTGTCATTATTAGTTGGTTTCAAACGAGAAAAAAAAAATCTAATGTTCCTTGCAATGGCTGGAATAGGAAACAAACATGTGATTTCTATCTAAAAAACATGAAAGGTGTTACTCATATAAATAATCTTATAGTAAATGTACCACATGGCAAATGGACACACTTACACGTGGCATGTAGTGGACGACCCGATTCTATGTATGCTGAGGCGAACCCGATCTAAAAGCTGTTCGTCCGACCCTATGTTGGCACAGGTTTCCTGCACAAACTCATTCCTAGTGAGGCAATAAGTCAACCAACAATAGACCTAATGAAATGATTGACAAGATAGCACACTACTAACGCCGCCTCTATAAACCTACACTGTCAAATCTTAAGAAACGAAGATATGGGAATCTCAGCATTAATGGCTTGATTGATTGATGCTAATAAGAGCCATTAGATCTACTACCATCGGACGGACCTCATTTACTCGAGATTTCATATAAAAACCTACACCCACACACGTCAAGGTGTAATACAAATTTTATGCACTTAAGAAATATTTGATTTTCTTCATCTGATATTACGACCAATTCCTTTTTACGTACAAAATAAAATATCATACAACTTATAATATAATCTGGACGATCTTCCTTTATCAAACCGTTCATAAAACGAGTGATTTGAACGCCAACTATATGAAATTTCAGCTCAAGTGAATATGAGTTCTTATTAATCTGTTGGTCACATCATATGACCATTTTTTAGGGGTCAACAGATTGACGCCGCTTGTGGAAATCTTTGATACCATAACCACGTACATCCTAGTGGTAAAAGCTATTGGTAAATGGCATTGAAGAAAGGTTCTGGTTCTTGAAGAAAGAACCGTCTTGAAGAAACAATCCGCACAAATGTGAACATGCGTCGTACCTACCATCGCTACAGAAAGGCGGTACAACTACATGCTTGGCATGGGAGGTCAGAGAAATGGCCGCCAATATGAGAAATATAGCCCAACAAAATGCTGCTATGCAACAACTGCAAATGCAAATGCAAATACAACAACAAACTGGGTCTTAGGCGCCTCAGCATAGAGCCTTTCACTAGGAGGATAAAGAAAATGATACAGCAATGTATCCTCAGATGTATGGGACGAACGACCTAGTGGAAAGAGAAGTAGAAGTTGACACTTCTACCAATTATGTCATGAGACACCATGGCTGTGATGTCCCTATGGAAGAAAATATTTCCCTGGAGTATTCTCAAGAACACAAGCCTTAAAGGTATACCATTGTCTTTGATAGGATTGGACCTACGAAGACTAGAAATAGGCCCCAACAGCCTCTCCCAGCTCAAGGAGGACGAGAACAACATCAGGGATATAAGCCTCAAAGAGTGCCACCACCACCTAGAATTAGGCGAGAGAAAAAAGATGCAGGAAATGTGAGAACATCACAGCCCCGTTATCAAGCAAAAGAGGATGACTCTAACGGTCCTTGCTAAAAAATAAAAAAGGCCCAAGTTCCCAGCCACTTTGTGTCGCTAAAAATACCCAAGTACGAAGGAAGATGCGACCCTGCAAAACACCTTAACAACTATAAGACTCAAATGTCTTTGCGAGGAGCATCGCCAGCACTGAAATGTTGAGCTTTCTACCTCATGCTAATAGGGGCTGTTGAAATTTGGTATAATCGCATTTCATCTGGTAGTATCAGGAGTTGGCCAGATCTAAAAAAAGCCTTTTAAACCAGTACTTGTCAAGCAAAGATGGAGAATACCCCTATCCAGAGACTGCAAGACATGAGGCAAGAAGCAAGAGAAACTCTAAAAAGTTACCTAGCCTGCTTTACGGATGAAATAACTTACTGTGAGCAGTCACTGATAGAGTGGTCCTTTCTGCACTAAAGAGAGGCCCCAACATGAATACCCTATTTTGGAGGGATGTGCGGAACATGAACCTTACCACTTATAACACCTTAGTGGAAATGATGAGGAGTGAGATTGTCAATGAGAAGTTTATTGATCATTGAAATCGAACCTCAATGGGGCTCCTATTATCCCAAAGGCAACGAAGGGGTCTTGTATCCCATCTGGTGGATCAACAATGGACCTAAGCGGGACATCACATAGCCCTTACCTAGGGACAAGTGTTGGCTACCTCCACATTAAATGAAATACCCTCTTTGGCGTATAAAGAGGTTGGACCTAACACTCATAGGTAGTTGAACCTAGAGCCTAGAGATAGGCAATACTGCACATACCATCGAACCAATGGCCATAACACTGAAAACTGCATGTCTAGGCCATATCATAGAAAACCTACTAGCGTTTCTGCTGAGGATAGAAATATCCCTCGCAGGAAAGCAATTGTTCTCCCAGCCAGGCAAGGGCCTTGATACAACGAAGAAAGAAGGAATCGTCGAAACGAATCGTCTCGAAGGGAACACGAGGAAGACATGAATACGACAAGAGGTCAAAGGCCTAAAAGAGAGCCCTAAGCCAATATTGATAATGTGCCCATCAGAGAAATTGACACCATAATAGGCGGCCCGCATATAGGGAGAAATTCCAAGAACGCTCTAAGGAACTATGCAAGGAAAGTAAAAGATATTCCCATGACAAGTTACCTAATCAACAACACCAGTAGGAGCGCTAGAAGTGTCCCACCAATTACATTTTCCTAGGAGGATACCATAAGAGTTCACTATCCACACTACGATGCATTGGTGGTGTGAGTTGTTGTGGCCAGAAATGGCCTAAAACGCATGCTGGTCGATAATGGAAGTTTTGTTAACATCCTCTTCAGAACCATTTTTGACAAGATGACTGTGGATCACGAGCTCGCCCCCATGGTCGTTCCTCTGTACGATTTTACTAGAGATAACATCATCCTTAGATGAAGGATCACATTATCAGTGGAAATGGGAGAGTTCTCATTTAGAGTTCAACATTTCATGGAATTATTGATAGTAGATCACCAATCCGCTAACCACGAAGTTCTGGGGCGACCCGTCCTGAAAGAATTGGAAGTAGTAACATCTATACATCACTTCTGCATGAAATTGCCACAGTAGAGGCGCCAGATGGATTCAAAAGAGTGTTACCTTAGCTCCCTGAGAAAGTCAGAACCTAGATACGTAAACATGATTCTATCAGATACCAAAAATGGTTGATGCGCCTGAAGAAGGCCCAACCCCTAAGCAAGGAAAAGATGTTAACATGATAGATGTCCTTGAAGAAGGGGCCATCGAAGTGGATTTGGATTTACGGGTCACATAATATAACTTATAGGCGATCCTAGTTAAGGAATTGGAGCCTTTCTCCATAAACCCGAACTACACAACAATGTCATTACAAGTTGGAAAAGGGTTCGAACCGAAAGCGAAAGCCAAGCTCAGAAGTTTTCTATTTGATAACCTGAATGTGTTTGCCTGGAAACATGAAGAAATGGTGGGTATTGATCCTAAAATTAGCTGCCACCAGCTCAATGCGGATCCAAAATTCACTTCTCACAGACAAAAAAGGAGAGCCTCATATCCAATGGGTTCATCAGAGAAGCAGTATACCCAAAGTGGATATCTAACCTAATCACGAACTCAACCGACATGTCCAAAAGATAGATTTTCGCTCCCGATGATCTACCAATTAGTCGACTCCACCGCAGGTCACGAACTGCTAAGCTTTATGGATGCTTATTCAGGATATAATCGGATCCCCATGCACCTTGCAAACGAGTAGCATACCTCTTTTATTATTGATCGAGGATTATATTACTACAAAGTCATACCTTTTGGTTTAAAGAATGATGGGGTGACTTATCAATGGCTAGTCAATAGGATGTTTTCTAATTTTTTGGCAAAACGATGGAAGTGTATGTTGATGATATGCTGGTAAAAAGCCTCAGATCAACGGACCATGTGGAGCATTTACAAGCCACGTTCGACAACTTAAGGAAGTATCGCTTGAAGCTGAACCCATTGAAATGTGCCTTTGGCGTTGTTTCTGGAAAATTCATGGGTTACATGGTAAACCAACGAGGCATTGAGATGAACCCTGAGAAAATAAAGGCCTTACTAAGCATGAAGTCTCTCAGTAAGCAAAAGGATGTGCAATGTTTAATAGGACGTCTTACGGCGCTGGGTCGGTTCATCTCTAAGGCAACTAATAGATGTCTTCATTTCTTCAAGGCTTTTAAAGGGGAAAAGAGGTTCAACTGGAGTGAAGAATGTGAAGAGGCTTTCCAAGGACTGAAGAAACTCCTAGGGAAAGTCTCCCTTATTTCGAAGCTCAAAGAAGGGGAAACTTTGTTATTGTACTTGGCTTTGAGTACAGATGTAGTAAGCTCAGTACTTGTACAAGAGGAGGGTAATGCATAACTACATGTTTACTATGTTAGTAAAGCCTTCCTATCGACAGAGACTCATTACACCGATGTAGAAAAACTCGTATTGTCCTTCATGATCGTCTCAAGAAAACTAAGGCCTTACTTCCAAGCCCACATCATACGAGTATTGATTAACCTCTTCCTTAGACAGGTGCTTCAAAAACCTTAAGGCTGTGGAGTTGAGTGAGTTTGACATCACATATAAACCCAGAACCGTAATAAAGGGACAAATAGTGGCATATTTTGTCGTTGAGTTCATAGAGGCAACAAACCTTAATGTCATAATGGAACCAACATACCCTCCAGCCTGGACGCTATTTGTAGATGGGTTCACTAGAGAAATTGGCTCGGGAGTAGGAGTGCTAATAGAAAGTCCAGAAGGCCACAAGCTTAATTGTACAGTGGTTCGATTTCAAAACCTCCAACAATGCTACTGAATACAAAGCGCTCTTAGCAGGCCTCAAGTTAGTTAAAGAGATAAGAGTAAATAATTCGGCAGTTCGAAGTGATTCACAGCTTGTCGTAAGCTAAGGCAATGGCAGTTTTGCAGCCAAAGATAAAGGCACGGCTACATACCTGAAGAAGGTGATAGAACTTGTTGACCTCAAAAAATGGTTCGAATACGTGGCCAACAGAATAAGTCTTTACGTGTTCTTTTCCATGCGCATATTAGCACACCGTTAGTCACTTATGGCCTTTTTTAGTAGAGGTGGAAGCGGCCATGAGCACTCCAATGGTCAAGTTAGTATATTGATCAACAGGAAAGTGTTGTTTGGCGATGAAGTGGTCACTGGGATGTGGTCGAAAATGTGTGTAAATATAGTGTGAGACTTTCTAGAATGAAGAAGACTAGGATGCAAATATTAGAATCTTCCTTTCCTTTATCGTAGTGTGAGTATTTATACTAGAGTAGGAAGATGAGAACCGTTAGATGGGGGGACACGTGGTTTCAGATTCCGGACGGGCCATCCTTTCATAGGCATCAATCTATCAATCCATAGGTTGGCGGGCATTAAATGGTTTCTGACATGGCAACTGAGTTGACCATTTGTATCTTACCATACGTCTTATCAATCAGTCAGGGATTTGACTTTGCAAAGATCCTTATACAAAAGATCTTTGCGAAAACGAGGTATGTGGCATGCCCGAGCGATTCTGTAGACGTAGAGTGCGAACCTTTGCATCCGCTATGACTCGTGGATAAGTTCGGTTCTTTCGTTGGATAGGTACTTCAGTTCTTCGTATGCATGATAAGTTCATCCCATGCGTGATCACCTCGTCTAACATGTGGCGTGAAGAGGGTCGTTTTCCCTGAAATGTGGCATACAAGGTATAAAGTCTACGTAGACCCGTAATAATAATCCCGCAAGTCCATGTGTAGATAATTATATAGTACAAAGACTTCAGTTTACTTGTTGTGTAGGAGCGCATGGAGATTGATGTATAAGGTTGGAGGTGACACGTCAATAACTTTGCTGGACGATGCTACTAAATGAACTTGTGCAATGGCTGAAGTAGGGAGGGAAAATCAAACGTTCATCAGTTTACCCAGATATGGAAAAAGCGATGCGGGCTGGTAACTTTGGGAGTTGTATCGTTAGGGTTGTGATCTAGCTGAAGTGATAGGAGTTAGCAACCCTAATGAGAGTTGTTACAACGCTAGGTTCTGGTCCGATCGAAGTGATAGGAGTTGGCAACCCTAAGGAGAGTTGTTACAACGCTGGGCTTTAGTCCGGTTGAAGCGATAGGAGTTGGCAACCCTAAGGAGAGTTGTTACAATGCTAGGCCCTGGTCCTGCCGAAGGGATAGGAGTTGGTAACCTTAAGGAGAGTTGTTCCAACGCTGGGCCCTGGTTCGGCTAAAGCGATAGGAATTGGCAACCCTAAGGAGAGTTGTTACAACATTTAGAATCGGATGAGGCGAGGTGATGGGTTCTGAGGAGACGGCCTTGGACTTTGTGCCAATGATTTGAAAGCTCACATTTTCCCAAGGCAATTGGGGGGAGGAGAGGGCGTTTACATGCTTTCAAGATACGCCTCCCTTACCATAAATGGCAATCATGATGGCAGCACATTAGGACTACGCGTGAAGCTCATCGTCTAATCAGGGCAGTCAATCTTAGTGACTGTTGATTTCAACGGCGATCCTAAGCTTTTCTTTGAATGGTTTAGATGCAATTGGAAATGATCTAACGATCGGGGCAAAACCTCAAACGTCTATATAAGGCCTATCTTTTCCATTTTGCAACTTTTTACCTTCGCAAAAATCTCAAAAAATACTCTCAAGCTCTCACGATTTCACTGTTTGGCTTTCTTCTTTGGCGAGTAACCAGAACTCTGACAAACATCTTGGGGACTCCAGCAAGTGAAACCTATTTTCGAACTTAGGTAACATTGTATTTTCAGTTTCTTCTCCCTTCTTTTTCTTTGGAACAAACTTTTGAAGCTTATAAATGGCTGCTGAGTATCCTAATGCCGTAATAAGTTAGGAGAGATGAGGTGAGGAGGGTTTTCCTGTGGAAAACCAATAGTAGTTACTCCAGATGAGCTAGGCAAGGCCGTTAGGGCCGAAGAGAACATTTGGCGATGCCCAGCCTCCCCTATAAATACCTCAATCCAATGGGAGGCTTCGAAATATCCTTCCAAAGCCATTTCGAAGACCTTAGAGAAGTGTAGAAGGGTTTTTAGGATATCAGATAGCGTTGAACTGATCCTGCTCGACCCAAATGAGAGGGCTTGCTACCCGAGGCCTGCGAACGCTTTTAGAGGTCCAACTGGAAGAGATCGAATCTCTGAAGGTAGAAGTAAAGGCGACTAACGAAGTGGTGGTTCATGAGTACAAGGATAACTTCGACAAAACGAAAGAGTACGAAGACTTTGCCAACTACTGGGCATCGTGGATCGCCAAAGAGATTATGTCTCGTCTGCGAGAGAGGCATCTGAAGCTGGACATAGCCTTCTTGGAGGAAGAGTTTGGTGGCTACACTAGGGGTCAACCAGTTATGGAGGAAGATGAGGAGGAGGAGTCCCCTCAAGAAGAGGTTGGAGCAGGGGGGATCGTAAATGTAGATTAGTTGTTTTTGTACTTTCTCTTCTTCCCTTATAATGGCCTCGACCCGATTCGTATTGAGTGAAAGTATTACTTTTTATCAAGTATTGTCACTTCACATTGTTTGTACATAGTAATCACTTTTTCTAATTAGGCAATCGCATCGACCAAAGTTAACCACTTAAAGCAATGAAAGAAGTCAATGGAAAACAAGTATAATCGCATCGGCTAAACTTAACCACTTAAGAAAATGGAAAAAGGCAATGAATGACAAATGTAATCTCATCGGCTAGACTTAACTACTTAAGAAAATGGAAGAAGTCAATGAATAACAAGTACAATCGCATCGGCTAGACTTAACCACTTAAGAAAATGGAAGAAGCCAATGAATAACAAGTACAATCGCTTCGGCTAGACTTAACCACTTAAGAAAATGGAAGAAGCCAATGAATAACAAGTATAGTCGCATCGGCTAGACTTAACCAATTAAGAAAATGGGAGAAGCCAATGAATAACAAGTATAATCGCATTCGCTAGACTTAACCACTTTTGAAAATAGAAGAAGCCAATGAATAACAAGTATAATCGCATCAGCATGAGGATACGTAACGTGTGGACATGTCCTACCTTATCAGAGATGGCACCTACACTACCTCTGACATGGCAAATTTCCTTGGTAGAGGTGGCCTCATAGAGGCTGGAACCTCTGCAAAGCTGTCAAATTTGTGAATACGTGCTTCCTTATCAAAGATGGCACCCACACCACCTTTGACTAGACAGATTTCCTTGGTAGAGGTGGCCTCATGGAGGCTAGCATCTCTGTAAGGAAGTCAAATATGTGAATATGAGCTGCCTTATCAGAGATGGCACCTGCACCACCTCCGACTAGGCAGATTTCCTTGGTAGAGGTGGCCTCATGGAGGCTAACACCTCTGCGAGGCTGTCAAATATGTGAACACGTGCTGTCTTATTAGAGATGGCACCTGCACCACCTCTGACATGGCAGGTTTCGAATTAAAGTTTTGGTCATGATAGTAAACTTGTGCATAGTTGTCTTTTAAGTGTTGAATTTCTTTTAAATGTCTATGATGACATATTTTAAGTTCCTAAAATTCACAAAAAAAATAAATGACATTCAAAAGTAACGTGTCACTTTCCACCATTTATAACCATTAAGCATATCATTTACAATTTTAATATCCCACTAATTAAAAACCATTATGATAGTTATTAAAAAAAAGTTCCATTTCAATTGAATAATTAGTGCACGTTACCTATTAAATTCACCAATTATGCATCTCACTTAATACGCCATTTTCATTTGCTTTTATAAGTAGCCATTTCCCTTTTTCATTTTGTATTTAGCAGGCAACAAATTTCTACAATCCCTAAAGCCATATTTTCTCTCCCAAACTAAACTACTTATACATAAAGTTATTTTTTTCATAAACATAAGACACTTTGAATCTGGAAGTTTCTAAAGAAGAGAAAAGGAGTGCGCTGCATTTTACTACATATTGAACGTCAAAAGATATTCAAACTCCAATCATTCAAGGTAGGGTTGTTTTCTACTCTTTTGTAAGCGAAGTAAAAATTTATTTGTTTTCGATTTGCATTTAACATGTTATTATATTACTCATGAGAGAATGGAAGCACCCTTTTTACCGTAATTGTTTAAGTCTATATAGATAGTTATCTCCCATCATATTTTTTTATAATATATCTCAAACTTCAAATCTTCCTTATCTGAAATTTATTTTGGTTGACATTAAATAGTTCAAATTAAGACAACTTTTAACGCTTCGAGTTCCTAGAATTTGGGGCGTTACACCTTGTGGGGGCCACCCATCACCTCCATAATCCTCCTAGCGGGGATAACGGGAGGAAGCCCTGCTTCTGCACAGATTAGGTCCATATCTACCCCAGAAGACCCCCTACCCACACTATTTTTCGATGAGAAAGCCATGAAAATTAGAAGAAGTGATGAAAAAAACTCCTTAGTAGGGGAAAATACTTACACAAACTTAAAAACCCCAAGTCCCATATGGTCTTGAAGTGAGAAAAAGGCAATTGATCGCTGACAACAGTAAGAAATATTAGGTTCGGACGAAGGAATTTCAGCACTTGGTCTCTCAGGATCTCAAAAAGTGAAAAAAAGATGAAAAAAGGGCTTCCGGCCTTTATCTGAATCCTCCACCTGTAGCCTTACCATCCACGTTAAAACCAAAGGACGCCTATTCAAATTCAAATCGAGGGCCCAGATGAGCCCGTGTTATGCACGCGTTCAGAATTCGCGTGCACCTGGGCAAAAGTGTAACATCATCATCATTACGCATTAAATGCACACGTCACTCAAACCTTGGAAATGACTAGAATACCCAACTATCGTTTATTAGGATTCGGTGCGCTCCAAACCACCAGTACAGGTTGGTGGGAGGATTTTCCCTTTGGTAGGGGCTTGATGATTAAGCCTCTGCCGTTTGTCCATGGCAACTTCACCTCTATACAATTCGTCCAGATATGTAAAGACCCCGTATTCACACGACTCCACCTTTCTGAATATCGTCCCTCATTCTAACAATCTAGAACCAAGTCAAAAAGGATTTATCACAAACTCCAGCGAATGAAAATACAATTTCCGCTAGTAAACGAGCCTCACAAGTCTATGCATAATATAAATAATCATACCTAGACTTCGGGGACTAATGTTACTCATATAAATAATCGTATAGTAAACGTACCACGTGGCAAACAGACAAGCTTACACGTGGCATATAGTGGACAACCCGATTCTAAAAGTTGTTCGTCCGACCCTATGTTGGGAGAGGTTTCCAGCACGAACTCATTTCTGGTAAGGCGATAAGTCAACCAACAACAAACCTAATGAAGTGATTGACAAGAAGCACACTACTAATGTCGCCTCTGTAAACCTACACTGTCATATCTTAAGAAACAAAGATATGGAGATCTCAACATTAATGGCTTGATTGATTAATGCTAATAAGAGCCATTAGATCTACTACCATCGGACAAACCTCATTCACTCTAGATTTTATATAAAAACCCACACTACACACGTTAATGGGTAATGCAAAATTTTATGCACTTAAGATATATTTGATTTTCTCCATCTGATATTACGGTCAACCACCCCTTTTTACGTACAAAATAAATACCGCATAACTTATAATATATTCTGGATGATCTTCCTTCGTCAAATATTTCATAAAATGTGTGATTTGAACTCCACCTATATGAAAATCAGGCTCAAGTGAATATCAGTTCTTATTAATCTTTGGCCACGTCATAGGACCATTTTTGGATGTCAACAAAGGGAATTCTTGCACTTTTCAGCATGTGTTTTACAAACACGTGTATTTCACGAAAAAAAAGAAGCTAACATGCTATTCATTTACTATAGAGATGCATAGATTAACATAGTCCAGAGTCACTTGGAAGTTCCATAGATGAAACAGTTAAAAACATAATTATTTTTTGACTTCTTTGAACTAGAAAACAAAATAGGGTCATTCTACACTACCAAAAGAAAATTGCCAGAACCTTGCTAGATTCTCACAGGGGGTTTTAATAATATAAAATAGCCTTTATTAAAAATACTTTTTTGCCCTTACTTTCTATATTTACAAAATATGTCATGTATTTTTAGTTTTTTAGGTTGTTTAGGGTTATATCTCATAATTCTTCCATTTAGGTCATATGTTAAGTATTGTTGTTGCTCGAATTGGTGATATCTTATAGTTTTTAGAATCTTATCCCACTTTTCCGTATTATTTTCTCTTCTAAGTTCTTCAAGAAGTATTCTAATTTCTCTGAATCTTAGTTCACTGGTATTATCTTGAATTTTTCTAAATCTTTCAATACCTTCTCTTTCCTCGTGGTTCATTAACTAGTATTACTATTTATAAGATATCTTTCTCAACATTTTGATTTGTTCTAGTTATTCTCTATATTTTTATAATTTTTCAAAAGCTCTAGGTTGATCTTATATATCCAAGAACAATTCATTCTGAAACTTTTTCTTCTATATTTTCGTATTCAGTTATGATATCTCCTATCTTTTTTTATTTCTTTATAAGTTTCTACATGATTAAATCCTATATTATGTTTACAAGCATGATCTATATCAAGATATATTTTTTCAAGTTTTTCTTGGCCAACAGGAAGTATATCTTCAAATTTTTCAACTATACTTAATAAAAATAAAATATTTTTTTCATCTAAATAAAGACAACAGTCATTGGATGTAGATGCTTGTGAAGTGTTCATAAAGATCAATAGTAATTAAAGCATAAACATGTAAAATCATGAAAATAACTTACAATAATCAATGGAAATAACTAGGCTTTCCCTCCAGCATGTTCTTATAGTTGCTTTGCATGTATTTAATCAATCTTCTGAATTAGATGAATATTTAAAATGTTTTGAAATCATTTGGGTCCACAACTGCTTTCGCAAAAGGCTTTTCAATTAAGGTTGCAATTCTCACTCTAGAGAACTAGCCGTGTTGCCACAAACGATATCTCACAGTATTCAGAGTCTCTGTTTTCACCTCTATTCAAACTTTTTTCAGAATCAAGTTCTTATTTAGAACGAAATTTTAAAAGATAAACTCACACACAAGGTGCTACAATTTTGTTAGAAAACTGCTATTTTGCCCTAAAACATTCATCAAAGACAAATACTTTGGCATGGCTAACATCCATTCAAAAATAATGTTTTGAAAATCTTTTAAAATCTCTGTCTGTACTGTCGAGGAATCATGAGAAACTTAACAAAATCCTTCTATGAAAGCTTTTTTGAACATAACAGACTTCATCTCAATATTCATAGACTGAAATAGTACATGTTTGCATACTATATTTACATACCATTGGTACTCACCTTATGAAGTTAAAACTCCATAAGTGATTACCTTATTACAAACTTTACTATCCTCAAAGGCTAGATTCATTTTGTCTCGAATTCTATCTTGTATATTTTGAATTTGTGTTTCCAAATAGGAAACTTTTATCTCAAGAATTTGGACTTTCATCCTCAATTGTTCTAACTCCATCCTTGCTAACATAATCAAGAAGAAAGTTAGCTTTTCCTTTTATATATTTGATTTCAAATTTGAAATGAGAAAACTAAATTTGAATCCCGATAATATATGGATCAACGTTATTTTTCAAAAATGCTTTAACTTGAGTATTATCAGTTCTAATTAAGAACTTTTTTGGCAATAAATAATCTTCATATTTTTGGACTCATCGCTTTACAGCAATGAGTTCTTTCTTGTTTGTCTCATATCTTGTTTCAACTTTCTTGAATGTTCTTGATGTATATCCTGTAAGTATCTTAGGACAAGAATAATTCTTTTCACATTTATATTCTTTATGATTCTTTTTAACCTTTAGTACTGCATCCCAGTAATTATCTGAAGCATCAGTTTCAAGGATAAAGAAATTTTCTTCTTGTGGAATTACAAGTTTAGGCAAAACCTTTAATTCCTCTTTTACATTCTTTATATTTTCACGATCTTGTTATTCCCAATACCATATTACATTCTTTCTTAACTTTGGAAGAAAATAGTTTTTTTTTTAACTTGGCACAATTTTCAATGAATCCTTCAACATAATTTAATATACCAATGAAACTTTGTAACTATTTTTTATCTTTGATTTTTTCAGGAAATTTTTGAAATTTTTCACCAATATGAGATTGCAATTGCAACTCTCTTTCTTTTATGAACAATCCTAAAAATTCCATCTCTGTTTTAGCTATCTCAACTTTCTTTTGAGAAAGTGTAATACCATATTTTTTCATAAGATAACAAAATTTCTCAAGATGTTCAATATGTTCATTTATATTATTTGAATGAATAAGTAAGCCATCTACATAAGTAATACAGAAATGAGTGATTGGTTTGATTACCTCATTCATTCTTCTTTGAAATATCTATGGTGCATTTTTCAATCCAAATGGAATTACATTCCATTCGTATTGTCCTGGAGGACTGGGAGGGTACTGAATGCAGTTAGTGGTTTACTTTCCTCTGTAAATACGATTTGCCAAAAACTTGACTTACAATCGAATTTTGAAAATGTCTTCTTATTCTGTACTTGTTTAATAAGGTGTCCTTATTAGGCAAGTAGTATCCATGGAACTTAGTAAATTCATTTAACTTCTTATAGTTTATTACCATCTTGGTTTTTCCTCTTTTTATTTCACTATGTTTTCTAGCCATAAAGGCTGGGCTGCGGGCTTTTACTATACCTAATCAATTTGGCTTTTAGTAGTTCTTTTATCTAGTCCTTAAATTCTTTTTGGTCTTTCACACTATATTTCATTGGTTTAACTCTTATTATAGTGTCTGGATTGATTACTCCAACATCCACTACGCTGGGTTGAGGAGCTCTGATGATTAATTTCTTTGTATACTATACTAACAGCTTTATTTTTGGTGTAAATACCTTGTGTGCACAAGGAGTTGTGAATATATATTTGTCAATATATTGTGTAAATGGTGCATATTTTAGTAGGAAATTTTGTCATAATAAAATATCACATCCAATTGTGGTTGATATATACATTGTATCAACAAATACTTCTCTAAAGGATATTAAAAAATATACTTGTGTAGCATATTTGTTGTATTTTAACTTGTTTCCACATGCTCTTGTAGTACTGACAAATTTCTTTGAATTATATTTCAAGTATTCAGATCGTAGTATATTTGGTAAGCATAAGCTTATTGTACTTCCTGTATCTAGATAAACATGAAATTTAATTCTACAATAACTTCTTATATTGAGTGTAACTTCAATATATTGGCTCATGGGATTAGTACTAATTACTCTTTCCATGATAACAATGGTTTCATATTTTCATTTATTCTTCAAATATCCTTGACAAATTTTATAAGGACTATATTTCTCAAGGAAGTTCATTCCTAATAGTATATGTGAATGATTGACTCCATATAATTCATCTTTATATAGAATTATTTCTTTAGTATACTCTTTCTGATCATCTTCTACAAATATAAGAGGGAATTTTACATATTTTCTTATTTCAAGATTATTTTCCAAATAATCCTTGAATATATATGATTCTGGTAACTCAAAATCTAATAAATAGTTAACAAATTTAGCATTTACATGATTTTTATCTGCTACAGTATCTATAAGGACAAGAAGATTCTTCTTATATCCTTCTTAATTAATATATCTTGTTTTGATATAATATTGCAAATTTGATGGTTCAGCAATACTTAATTTTCTAAGTTGGCTTATCTTAGATCCTTGTCTAGAAGGGAATATTGCAATAAGATTATCTCCTTCTAGATTGACACTATTTATTCTTATCATTTCTCTTGCTTGTTTGTGAAAATCAAGCATTATCTGGTATGATAACTTCACGTTCTTGATATTTTCTGGGAGGTATATATTGAACTAACTCTTCAAAATCTTTATGTATGATAATATTATCAGTTATCTTCTCTAGATTGTTGTGATGACTAGTATTAAAAGCGAAAATTGATTTTATGCTAACACTAATAACCTTACTTTTTCAAAACATTTCCAAGTTTCCAATTCTATAATATATATTGAAACTCTAGTCAATTAATGATACCGCATAGTTTGATTTTACTGTGAATATTATCTTCTTGTAAACTAGATTTCCTACAACAGTTCCTAATAGGGGATCTATAGGATCTTGTAGGATTTTGTTGTCCATGCAATATATTTCTATTGGTATAATCATACATTCTCTAAAAAATCCTTTTACCATTATTTGGATTCCTCTCATCTCAATACATTTTAACTTGTTTCTTATGTTTTTTGGAATTTTAGATAACTTTTGTCTTACCCACTCTTTTATGATTATGAAGATTCTTGCCTTTCATATTGTATCTTCTATATTAATAGATATTTCTTTATAGTTCATACTTACAATTGTTTTGTTTACTCTTGGCAGTATTCCTAAGAATTTTTGATGGACTACGTCTTTTTCTTTTAAATCTAATTTCTTCTTTGTTATCCCTTTGTATTTTCTGGCATCAAATGTGATTTCTTGGTTTATACCTTCTACTGTGTCTTCAACTTCCTCAGTTGTTTCTACTTCTATTTCCTGGTTTATTTCTTGTATCTCTTAATTCATATATACTACCTCTTCAGAATCTTATTCTGATGAGGATGTATCTAGTTCATAAATGTTACGGCATTCACTACTTAAATCTTCAAAATATTCAATTAGCTTTATATCACTATCATCTTGGAATTCTTCATAAATTCTAAGAGTTTTGATATTACGTCTATCTTTCTTTTTAGGACATTGAGGGGTAATGTGTCATTCTTCATTACAGATGAAACATCTACATTTCTTGATATATTTTGATTGGGGCTTTCCAGTCCAATTTCTTTTCTTGAAATATTTTTTATGTAATTTAAAACTTCTTTTCTTAAACTTCTTGTAGTGTTTAAATCTTCTTTTATGTTTCCTATATGACTTATATTTCTTTTTGTAACATCTAAATTGTTCAATTCGACCTATATCTTTGTAGCAACACAATGAGTTTCTTCTTATCTTGTATGCTTTCTTACTTTCAAAAGCTTTTCCACGCCAGGTGTTTATCATTCTTTTTGTAAATTCAATTCTACTTTCAAGACTATCTATATTTACTCATTCTTCTTCTCCAAGAGGTAATAGTTTCTCATATTCTTTTAGTAACTTTATTCTCCATGGGAAAGATAATTTTGTAAAATAAGACATTAGTATATGTTTATTTTCTTGATAGTCTCCTTAATTTAATATATAATATATTTCTTCGAATTTATATGTATATCTATCTAATTCACACATATCACATATCCTTAAATTTTTCATTCTATTGTTTATTCATTATATTCTTCTTGTTTCCTAGTTTCTTTATCAACTCTAAATCTGTGTCCTAAGAATTATGTTCTCAAGACTCTTTCAAACCTTTTTAACACTTCTTGTATATTTTGCTCATTCAAAATATTCCTATTATCTAATGCTTTAGTTATATTTTCTCCATATTTTATTCTTCTATTAATATTTTGTGATAGCTTTCTCCACCATTCAGATACAATTCCCCTGAATGTATGTTCTATAAACTCGAAGGCTGTATATGTTTTCCATTTGTTAAATTGTATAGCTAAATCTGTACTTTTTATTCATATTTCAATGGATGTTTTTATCTACACAGTCAAGATCTAACCATATTCCTATTGTGTGAATTGGTTCATTATAAGATTTCATTTGATTTATTTCTTTTATATATTGTCTTACATTTCCAGTGTATCTTTTCTGTGTTTTCTTATATTGATTAATACCATCCTTATTAGGTATTGGTGTACCATAAGGATATTCATATTCTTCTTCACTACTAGATTCTGTTTTTATATTATGGCTAGATGATGGATTAGTATTCATCATTGTATTTTCTATTTTTTCAATTAACTATTCTAACTATTTTTTATATTCATTATATTCTTCACCAGTAGATTCTAAGAATTTTTGTTCTAGTTCGTCAACTTCTGTAATCATATATTGTTTTATCCCATGATTTTTTCCTTTATCTTTATCTTTTTGTGTTATCCTGAAATTTTGAGGTGGATTATTTATAATCCTATCTTTTTCCTTAAGATTTTTTTTTTATCTAAAAGAACATTTCTTATTTGTATATTATATTCTAGATTTTTCAATCTTTTGTGTACATCTTCAAAATTTTCATTTGTACTATTTTTAGGTAAATAAAGATAACTTGATTTCTTATGTTTTTCAACTTTTTTCAAAAATTCTTCAATTATATTTCTTCATCCATTATGTTCATCATTATTTTAGGTTTGTAACATGGCTTTGATACCATTTGCATCGAGAGTGATTTATATCTTAATTTCTTATAAATTTCGTTAATTCTATGAGTTTTAGGACTTCTCATTATTAATATCTAGAGAGTACATAGCGGAGAGGAAAGTTTTTTAAACTTTTAATCTGCTTGGGGACTTGATTAAAGTTTCTATATTCTTATAGTGGCTTTATTTGCAAATTCTATGTAGGAGGGTATTTTAGAAAATTAATTTTTCTGTAATTCCTCTGTAGGTGAATAGTTATGATAGAATAGAATTTTCCAACAAAATAATACCATAAACTCCGTTTTGAATGAAACCAACTTTACAACATATTCACCTATTAAGTCCCTGAGCCCCATTAAAATTTTCATTTTCATTCTTTTACTTATTTTCAACCACGCATTTTTTAATAAAATAATATTTTCCATCATATCAATAATTTTTCCTTCTTTTTTAACCACACATTCTCCATCAATATACTATTCCAAAATACATTATTCCAAAATAATGTGGCTCAAACACCCTCTAAATAAGTATCACGTCCACGATTAAATGATATTTTGATTATTTAACATAAAACTAATTTACTGCAATTGATAACCTGGTACTATATAAATTTCAAAGTGAAATGGAAATATTAGTTCGACGTCTGTTTTCTACAGTGTTGGAGTATTAACATGAAAACAGAAATAAGAGATTTGTAAGAAAAGTGAACGAGAAAGTTAAATACGCAAACAGTTAATTCCAGTGGAGAAAAATAATCTCAGAAGATGAATAAAAACAACGCATTTAAATAGAGTGAACGGATTTAACATGAAAACAAAACTTTGAAAAGCCATATATATTTAAAGGGCATATAGCAACCAAGCCGTGTTGTTCTACCCTCTACTAACATTCCTTCTTCTTTTGTCGAATGAATTATTAACTCTGCATCAAGAGACACTTTATAGTGCTAAAGTACTACTATTAAGCATATTACATTACGTTCAAGCAGTGTATGGAGGAGGCAATGGCAAACCAGGGACAATACCGCACAACGGTGTGTTGTCAGGAAGGTTGTACTCATCCCTCAGGGAACGGGCAGGGGAGAGAACGCTGAAGTAGAGTTGCTGTCCCAAGTATACTCTCTCCCACATTTCCGACCTCAAGCTCCACATTCCAGCATTGTCCAGTGTTGTCATGATTGCTGCCCATGAGTTGGGGTATACTTGAATGTTGTGCCTACTCACTGCATCGAGGAGGTTGTAGTTCTTTCTCTTCTCAGGGCTCCACCTTCCTGGCTCGATGGCCACGGCGAAGAAGGAGTAACCATCAAGGTGATAAGTCTGGATAGTCCTCTCATGGTTCTCAAAGATGATCTCCACGAAATTCCTGAAGGAGGCATTGAGCACGTTGGGGGCCAAAATCACCTTGGTGTCGTCTTGTGGGGGCTCATCCTTGATGATATCATACTTGAATAACTTGTCGGACGCTCCAAAGTACTCTGCCAACTTGAGTGGAGTCTCAGAGTCCACATGGGAGACGCCATTGAGGCCAAAACGAAGCTTACCATCGACATATGATCGAGAGTTTGCAAGCTTGATGGTGCGGGTGATGTTGATCTGGCCATAGTGGTAGGAGCCCTGAGGGTTGGGACGAGCAGCACTGGCTGTCAGGTTCCACCTGAATGAGCGGAACTGGTTAATAGACCAAGCAATGCCTTCTGTATTGTCAGGGGGTGAAGGTGGGAGCTCAGGAGATGCTGGACCATTTCCGTTGAGATAGCGAATGATGGCCACGGAGCTGAGTGGATGCTGAGCAAACCTACTGGAAACCACAAAGTAGTAGTCCTTGGGTACTTGGTTGGCAGTAACCAAGACTGAGAGACATTGTCCAACATGGAGATCCAAGGAGTCGTAGACGTTTTGCACAGTGTGAGAACCCTCCATCTCGACGAGCTTCAAGGTGTGTCCTTGGAGTCTGAAGTTGACGGAGGTCCTCATTCCAACATTGCAGACTCTGTATCTGTAAGTCTTACCAGACTCCATGGTATAAAGGGGCTCAGAAGCCTTATCACTGACCTTTCCGGACTTACCATTGATGTGGATTCCGTCAGGCCTGCCAATGGATCGCCCACTATCCAATTGCTTCTTCAAGCTCTTGTGGCCCTTGTTGTACCAATCGCCCAAGAGGAGAAAGTACTCATCTGCAGGGTTATCAAATGGAACGGGGATGAGATCTCGACTGTGGACTTGAAGGCCACCGATGGCACCAGATGCCTTGTGCAATCCTGTGGTGGGGAAGTAGTAGAAGCTTCCAATCTGGTCCTTGACTTGGAAATGATAGGTGAAGTTCTTACCAGGCAAGATGGGGCACATGGTACCGAGGGTGCCATCTTGCCAGGAGTTCTTCCTCTGCTGCACACCATTCCAGGTAAGGAGGAATGGCTCGTCAAGATTGTTAAAGACATTGACAACAATGTTGTTGTTGGAAGTGCAGTTGATCTTAGGACCTGGGAATTGGCCATTGATGAGGATGCCTTGTTGGGGAACACCTAATGGGGCAATGGTACCATAGGTGACATTCCATTCAAAGAAATGATAGGGATCCTCAGCATGAACCATTAAAGCCCCAGCTGAGAGGCAGAGGAATAATTCCACGAAGGTCATCCTCCCCATGGCTTGGCTTTACACACTACTGCCCGCAATCAGGCTTTTTCTTTGTTACTAGAATAATCTGCCAAGAAGAAGAGGGAGAGGTCTTCTTCCTGCAGAGCTTGTAATGTCTCCATCGTCTTCCCTAAATAGTGGCTTTATATAGAATGAAGAATGAATTAACTGTGGCCAATTCTTCCATCAATTTCCTTCTTTTTCGCATTTCCTCTCATTTTTATTCAACATCTTGCCCTGCTTTCCTACAATTACTCTCATCTCCTATAGATTCTTCCTTGACTTTAACTATTGTTTGCAAATCAATCATATATTTTTTCAGCAAATATACTATAAATAGACTCTACAATCCCTTAATATATATGTATTGAATTTTCAATTATAATTTTAATCTATTATGAATTATAAAGCTGAATCTTAATTCATTTTTCTCTTATTAGTATTCATATTGACATTATTCGTTTTTGTCACTTCTATGTTTGATTTCAATTTTGAATGATCAAATAATTGTTAATGGATTGGATCAGTATATAAGATGATGTTTATTACATCAATCAAGTTTTTATAACTCATTATTTGGCGACACTCAATCAATAAATTGGTGCTAATCTCCAACTCTGCATCTTCTGGTGCTAGCTTTGTGTTGTACTAATTTGTTGTCATATATTCCTTATTTGGTAATCTATTAATAAAAACTTGCAATTTCAAAAAAATAAAAAATAAGAATCATAATCCCGAATAGAACTTGTTGGGCACCTTCAAAGAGGCATAGATGGTGAATTGTAATTATATTTGTATTTGAGAATGCTAGTATCTTTTTACCTTTACCTTTTAGTTTTGATCCAGATGCACGTTTCATAAATTGTTGTAATGCTTTTTTGTGCTATTTTTAATATATCATATAGCATCAAGAATGAGAGCAAGTTCTTTCTGGACAGCTTTACAGGGATAATGGTTAATTATAATTGTCGTGATGTTTGGGTTGGTCATTGGTGATTAACTATTTGTGTTGACTCCATTAGTGCACTTTTCCTATTAGCAAATTGTTGCTAATATTAGTTGGGGTCATACTTGTCAAATTCGATTCGGACATTGACTCGAACAATGCAGCGGGTCAATGGGTTAAGGGTTCAACTGGTGATCCGGTGATCCAACAGGCAAGTCATTGCACAAAAATCCACAAAAAAATATGAAGTATAAATTTTTCTTAGGGGCAAAATTAAAATTTTTAATTTATTTCACTAATTATTTAGATCTATAAAATAAAGTAAAATGTTGGACCAAAGTTTTTTAAAAGAATATTTTTATAAAAGCTATAAATGATTCATTAGTTAGATATAATTTATTGTACAAAAGTAATACTAAAGTACTTTATGTCAAAGTGAAGATTCCATTATTTTTCTTAGAGGTTCAAGGTTCAATTCCCTTGGACCCCAAAAAAGTTTGTAAAAGGATTTCAAAACCCAATAAAACCAGTCAACTGGGCTGGGTAAATCACCGGTTAACTCAGTCAAAGTTCGATTTTGACTGAGTCAAGTGCATTTCTATCAATTTAATCTGCCCAACCCGATCAAAGGTCCGGACAGTCAATTTTCCGGCCGACCGACCAGGCCGATTTTTATAACTATGGTTGTGGTATTTGGGTTTCCATAATTAATTTTTTAAAGGGAAAATTACATAAAAACATGTGATTAAAGATCAATTTTTAAAAATCAGGTTTGAACTTTATTTATTCAATCTTTAGGTTTTTATCATTTTAATTAAATATTAATTATACAATTTTCATCCCAAACCTTAGAAATCATTTCCATTTTCTCTTTCCATCTCTCCGTCTTCTTCCTCTCCTGTCTTCTCCGCCTTCTCTCTCTCAACCTTCACCGGCAACGTCTCCCATCAATTTCATCCCAACCTTCACCGATGACGCCTCCCATCTCTGTCAGCAATGTCGCTGCACTCGTCGCGTCGATGCAGATTCGCTTCGCTCATCGCTTCACGGTGCAGATCCATCATTCTCCTTTTTTTGAGTGGTGGTTGATGACGGTTTGGTAGTGGAGGTGCGGAGTACAGTGGTGGAGGTGTGCAGTGCGGTGTTAGGAACGGAGATCGGGTGCCGGTGATGTGCTTTGGTGCAGTAGAGGTAGAAGTGTGTGGTGCAGTGTAGCGATCGGGGTAAGTGGTGTGGTGCCGTGCGCGGGTGGTGGTGTGGTGGGGGTGGAGTTGTGCGGTACCATTAATAGGTCGTGCATGGAGTTGTGTCGTGTGGTGCGATGGATGTGATGTTTGAGTGGTTTTGGTGGCGGTGGTGGATCGAGTTGCTGATGACGGATCTGGAGTTGGTGGCAATGGATTTAACCGTGGCGATAGTTTGCTCTACGTCCTGATTTAG
The DNA here is from genome assembly GCA_019097785.1 of Fraxinus excelsior. Taxonomy (NCBI): domain Eukaryota; kingdom Viridiplantae; phylum Streptophyta; class Magnoliopsida; order Lamiales; family Oleaceae; genus Fraxinus; species Fraxinus excelsior. The sequence continues at coordinate 62,878 of CM032635.1, read as the reverse complement.
TGGCTACGCTGTGGAGGTAAAGTATTGGTGGTGGTGGATTGGCTGCTGATGGTGGATCTTTATTTAGTGGTTGTGTTGTGGCGGTGGTGGTGGAGGTGTGAGGTGTCGTGGCGGTAGTGGAGGAGATGTGGTGGTGGGAATTGAGATCTCTGGTGGTGATGTGGTAGAAGTGGAGGTGTGCGGTGCAGTTGCGGTTGTTGTGTGCAATGGCTGTAGCTGTGGAGGCGGTCGTGGCGATGGTCGTAGGTAGGATGAGATGGGATGGTGTCTGTGACCAATTATTTAGTTGATTGTGACCAATAATTGGTTAATTTTTGACAAATAAATAGTATGTGATCTGAAAATTGTGACTGTGACTCACAATTTATTAATTTGTAATCGAGTTGTGACTAATGAAAGTTTTGATTTTTTCAATGTGACCTATAAAATTTTTTAATTCGTAGTCGATAAATAACTTGTGACTATAAAATTATTGATTTGTGAGCAGAAAATAAGTTGCAACCAATAACTATAAAATTTAGATTCGTGATCAGGAATAGTCCGTGACTTAAAAAATTGTTCATTTATGATTGAGAAAAATTTGTGACCAATAATTTGATAAGTTGTGACCGAAAATTAATTTGTAACTAATTAATTAGATAATTGTGACCAAATTCCATATAATTGTGACCTTAACAGTTGTCATAATCAGAGCAGTCATCTGAATCAAACGGTGGCGGAACGTCACCAAAATAGTTGTCTGAATTAAGTGGCGGCCGCACAGTTGCCGAAATTAAGCGACGGCTGGACAGTGGTTGGAATAGTCGTCGGAGTAGAGCCGGTCGCTGGAATAGTCCCCGGAGTGGTAAGGGTGGTGGATGTGGAGTGGGTTAATTAAATTATATTACACTTAAATATTTAATTAATTAATAAATACTTGATTTTCACAATTTTGAAACTTAAGACCTAAAAATTGATTTGGTCATAGTTAAAATCTGATCCATGAATTCTTCCCTTTTTTAAAACATCCATGAGTTATTGTCCGTTTTCAATTAATCATTCCTAGTCACTAACAAAAAAATGTTGATATAAAGTAAAAGACAACACATTACAAAATATCTTCAAATAAATTGTTTTAATTGCAATTATATTGAAATGTAGAGACCTAATTGCACTTGGGGTAAAATTTTGGTAAATGTTAGTACAATTGACAGAAATCAACATGGAAGGGCACGCCCACTGACTATAGGGTACACAGGTGAACTATGACATATGCATAGTGATTTGTAACTTGTACATAATGATATGTAACTTGTGTATTTTAACGTATGACATGTGAACAATCATTTCTCTTTGATCTTTGACTTAAGCACAGTGATTACAATAAGGAACCAAAACAATCGTCGATAATATATTGATCCCATGATTATAAGACTCAAGAATCTCACTCAATATGTTTGAACACCACAAGAAATAATCTTGATAAGTTCATAATTAATTTAATGAAAAGAGAAGAAAGCAATATGGCTTACAGTAAAATTTATCAAATTTTGTGTTTTACAATGAATAGAATGAGTCATATTTATATAGAACCCATAAAACATACTTAAAAATAGAATTAAGCTTCAAAAGATATAAAAAAAATATACCATAAAGAGTTTTAACTAAAAAAGAAGATTACGCGAAATTTGGAAAATTCGCGGTCCAGTTTGAACTTTGCTGCCCCATAGGTTTATTTCATGCGGTCGCATAGCTTTACTACTCAGCTCTCTCGTCTATTGCTTGCACCAAGTTGATTCACTTTGTTTCATCTTTCAAGTCCAACATGAAACTTGTTCATTTTCTTGTTGTGATCAATATTTCATCAAGTGTAACTTGAGTAAACAATCTCATAGCCTCATTGACCTTCTTTGCCCGCGGCCTCATCATTAGTCCTTCCTAAACATCCAATGGATCCTTGCCCAGACTTGCCCTCATATCCTAGATCACATCATCCACTGCCTCTTCGAAAGGATTCAACCTCGAATCTGTACCTGCATCAACGAGAGAAATATTAGAGACGTTAGAAGTAGCCGAAACATATACTCACCTGGATAATCTAATTTTTAGGTGATGAGTGTTCTACACTCATGATATTTATGCGACTTACTTCGTTATTTTGTTATCCTTGAGAATGTTTTAGGGGCATTTTAATGTGTGTTTTGATATTGTGATATAGGTCGGTGAAATTGAAGGAAATAAACAAAAGTAGGATTCGAGAGTGCTTGGAGTCAATTGGATGAAAAAAGAAGTCAAATGCACCAAATATAGTCAAAGTATGATCACACATCATTTTCCAAACGAAAATGTTACGCCTCATATTTGTAGTCTCATTTTGAGACTTATTTTTTACATAGCAAACGTTTGAATTGGAAAATGATATTTGAAGCAAATTTGTAGCCCTTTGAGTAATCTTTTCAAAACATTTTGAATCACCTCAATCAAATATCAAGAAAAAAGGTTATGATAAAATACTGAAAGATGTGCGGTACAGTTTTTCCACCTAAAGTGGGCGCCGTAGTGCCCACATTGCTGAAATCAATATAACCATGGGTACCGCAATGTCCATATTGGGCGCCGAGGCTCCGCCTATGCAAGAATTAGGTTTTTGAATCTTTTAGACTCTTTTCTTGACATAACACGACTCCAACCCTTCCAAAACTTCAAAATACTATAAATACAACCTTTAATACCTAATTCTAGGGGGGAAAAGGTTCAAGATGCAAGGGGAATTCAACACAATTCTTGAAGAAGGACAAGATAAGAAATTGAAGATCTGCATCCTAGTTTTTCTGTTCTCTTCCATATGTCTTTTTATATGAATTTGCAGTATTTTCATAGATTACACCACGAGCTAAATTTATTATCTAGGGTTTGATTGTAGCAAAAGAAAAAAAACCTGAGAATATGGATTAATTGATTTTAGTTATTTCTATTAGATTTTCCGCATGTGTTTACTTATGTTATAATTTTAATATTTCGATTAATTGGCCACTAATTGAATGATTTGATACTAGTCAATTTTGGTACTCAAGAGGGGAGTTTAGGTGTGATCATAAGAATAACACAACCTATGAAATTATAGGTTTCGAGAGAAAGTATAATTCATTTGAAGCAAGTTCCATTTAAGAGCTAAGAACTTGATAAATTCTATATTTTAATTCGGAATAGAGTTATTGAAATCAATTTCTAGGATTAGTTTTAATCCGACACTCGAGAGAGGGGGTAGAATTACATTAGGGTTCTTGCTTATAAACATGAAAAATTGATTAGAGATAACTAAGTTTTTGAGAATCTTATTTGATAGTTGGTAAAATCATAACCATATGCTTCCTCACTTGATTATTCTTCTAGCTTGCATTCATTTATTGAATTCGTCACCATATTAGTATACAAACATTGATTATAAAATTTATTCATCTAGATGAAATAGAGGCTATATAATTATATTACTTAGTATAAAATCAAATATCGATCCTTGTGGGTTCTATGTTCTTACTCCAATACTATATTACAAAACTTGACACCGTACACTTGCGGTATAAATCACGTTGTATGAAATGCGTGACAAGTCTTTGACGCCATTACCGGGATTGTTTTATTTGATTTTTAGTTATATTATTACCAACTAGCCTTTGTTTTAATTTAGATTTTTTTTATTTTGTTAATTTTGGCTACCTACCATGATCTCTTTGATATTTTTTTAGGTGCTATTAAGTAGTATATGCATGATTCTAACAATGGTAAGAGAGCAGAATAATTGAAATAAGTAATCTCCACATGGATAAAAACTACGTGTTTGTAGAAGATATCTTTTGTCAGCTTTGCTATGAGATGCATTATATTGAGCACTATTTGCATACACGCACCGACTCCGATATGGTAAAACTTCTAAGCTCATATAATATTTAAGATGTCAAAAACAAGAAATTGACAAATCTGATGAAAACTACATGCCTTTGGGAGATTATATAACTGTGGATTGGGATGAGGACATCGTACTTGTGGGAAATGGTCATCCTCTGTTGAATGAGAGGGTAATTGCAAAGTACTATGATAAACTTGCCAAGTTGGAAAAATGCGGCATATGTATTGGAGATTGGAGTTACTAGAACGAATTCAAGAGGTGGAAATATAATCCACTTGAAGAAGTAGAAATTAATGAAAATGAAAGCAATGTACATTCGTTCAAACACATTGATTGTATATAAATTAATTTTGTGATTAAGTCCGATGAAAAAGTGGAAGTCTACGTTGTTGAGTTTGACTTGGATGGAATGGAAAAATCCTATTACATTGAAAAGGACAATATTGAAGTTTGGAAAATTAACGAAGAGTGGAGCAAAATCAAAAGAATAAAAATGAACAAGGAATCAAAAGCTTTTTTCAAAGTTTCATGATGCTGATTGCCAACGTCAAGCTAATGACGTTAAAGGAGCGCTTCTTAGAAGGCAACCCAAGCTTTCTTCCCTTCTATTTATTTTATTTTCGAGTTATATGATAGTTTAGTTTATTTAAAAGTTTATTTAGGAATCATCATCCATATCTTGTCTTCTCCTAGGTTCTTGAGTAGTTAAGTTGGTCATTAAATGTTTGAGTTAAGTAACCTGGTTCCATACATTTAATATCTAAAATTTGTTTTTTAGGAACATGACGTCGCGAAACATTCAAACCAAGAGTGACAAAGAGAAAATGGGATAAACTCCCAAGAGTGACAAGGAGAAAATGGGATAAACTCAAGTTTGGGAGAGAAGTATGACAAGCATCCATCAAATCCAACATCATAAGCACCAAAACAGCGTAGGCAATGCAGATAATTCAGGGAAATCCTCCTCACTTTTCTTTAATTTTACATTGGAGACAATATTCAATTTAAGTTTGGGGGTATATTATAAATTATCTAATTGTCTAGTATTTTTTTTTCTTATTTTGTGTGATTTGTGTGCATGTTTAAAAAATGAATAAAAAAAAACTTGTTTTGCATGCTTGTGTGAGTTAAATAACCTTGTCGGCAATGATATATATTATTGAGGACATGTGATAGTTCATGGATCTTATGTGTTTTAGTTCATGCTTGTGTGAATTAGATAACCTTAGTGAACTTGGCTTTGGTTCGGACAAGCCTATGTTACTCTTCTGTGACAACACTGCTACAATTAAAATTGCAAACAACCTCATGCAACATGATAGAACAAAGCATGTTAAACTTGATAGGAACTACATCAAAGATAATCTCAACTCCAAAAATATGAAGGTTCCATACATCAAGAGGGCGGAATAACTGGCTGATATAATGACACATGGAGTTGCTAGTGGTTCATTCCAAGTTGGGTATGCGTGATATCTATGCACCAACTTGAGGGGGAGAGTTGAAATACATGTACCAACTTGTAACATTTGTAATTGTTAGGGACTAAGTTGTAAATTTCCTTTCCTATTTCTTGTATATAGTTTGGTAAATATCAATAAGAGTTTTAACCTTTCCTCCAAAAGTGACAAATATTACCTAGGAAAGGGATTTCTTGTCGATCATAAAGATTTAACTGTTACAGTCATGCATATATAGAAGATTATTGACATCGCCACCCAGGCAACTAGTCACTTCGTGTTATAACTAGAGCATGTTAAGGATGATAGCACCAATCAACAAAGCTAATTCTTAGCCTGCATGTGTAAATTTAGGCTACACTAATCAAGCTCCAGCCAAGACAAATTATTCCTATGCTAAAATCGTGGCAGCACCTTCACGTGTAATCTGCTCCAGTCAACACATATTACTAAAATTAAGGCTGCTGCTTTCTGTAAACATTATAAAATTGTAGCCATATAGATAGCATCATTACTAGAAATATATTCTAAAGGATGATTCCAAAGAATAACGCGGTAGTTGTAGTGTAGCTTTGGAGTGTCGTATCCACAGGGATATGTAAAATGCTTAAGGGTTCCAAAAATGGATGAGTTATCGTCTTAAATTTGTAGTAAATTCAATGTTGAAGTAGTAAAGTTAAAATCAATTATTTGAAGCAGTGAAGCGTCGAAATTTCCTCAGTTGGATCGGATCATTCACATCAATTATTCAGTTTTATAACTCAATTAGAGGCTTTCATCCCGACACTTTAATCGGAAGATATGACGTTACAAATCAATTTAATTCAAAAGTAGTTCTAAAATCTAGAATTCATATGAGGCATTCGCACAATTTTATTGAAATCAGATTTAAAGATCGACAATATACTTCAAGCATAAAGCAGTAATTGAATCACAACGATAAAATAATTGAGATTAAAATTCAACAATTAGTTCAATTCGTCAATAGAAAGAGCCTGACTGAATCTACGATTAATTTAGTAAAAGTTAAACCAATCTCAACATAGGTTTATGAAAATTAAACTTAACAAATATTTCGATTTAACAATGAAAAACGCATGACTGAATATATGAAAAATCTAATAAGAATTAAACCAATTTCAATTTATCATAAATCAAAGTTTAAATTCTAAAAGTATTCAACAAATAAAGACCAGATTATATGAATAAAGGATGTAAAATCACTGAATCCAATGATTTCTTTCATAGCTTCACCAATGGTTTTAGTTCCTCATGGAGATTCTTGAGCCAAAGAGGAGAAGAATGGTGAATAATGAAGAATGAAGCATTCGGATATTTTTAGGGTTGAGAAGTCGTGCCACAATAAGTTACCATAAGTGTTTGACATAAATTAGGAAACTGGAAATTTCTTCCCGATTTGGCCTGAGCGGGCGCCCAGTAGAAAGTGGGACGGTCGGCTAGGCATAGAATTTGGTTTCTGTTGTAGAAGTTTAGGCTACAACTTTTCTTCAGAAACCATCTTCAAATTCGATCGTTTTCCATGTCAAAAACTGGTCTCCATATGAGGCTGAAAACCGGTGCAAAACTTTTCAGCTCGAAAGTTGATATGTGATAATGTCTTGGCTATATTTCATCCATTTGACTCATTTCTTCATCCAATTGACCTCTAACACTCTTGAATCTTCATCGCAAGGTTAGAAACAAGTTTAGAGTATTTGCTCTTCAGTCCCTGAACTTTCACTTTCTTTCATTTTGATCATTTTTCACTTGTTTCTTCCATTTCCCACCGTTTTCACACATTTGCAACCTAAACCAAGATATAAAAGTATTTAGTGCATTTAAGCGTCAAATAATCATAGAAACACAAATATTAATGGATAAAAATACAATAAATGTGCTATTATCACACCCCCAACTTGCTTATTAATAGTCTTTAGCAATTTAATGCAGAGTAAGATGAATGAATGACTCGTCTGTATCACAAGTGAAATTGTTAAATTCTAATTTAACATGTCATGCCCTCTTCAAACTCAATACCACACGAAATTAACAATGTCACGATTATCAAGACGTTAAAGACTTATGCCAAATGTGTGAGTATGTGTCAAGCCATAGCCATCTTACTGCCAATCCTAACACATGCAAAATCAAGTATATCTCAAGCTGAAAGTTCAGCTCCATAACTCAAGGGTCAAAGTGTTTAGTGTGTGGTTTCTCCCTATAAAGTTGAGAAAGATGTACACTCAAAATTGGACGTTTAAATATTTATAAACAAACAACAAGCAAATATTGATTCTGTGATAGGCACACTACCAAATGAGAATTCATCAGCTTCTTACCACAGCCTTCTTGGGATGAAAAGGGTTAATACAAAGGGTTGTAATGAAGTTCAGGTTGGATTGTATGAGAAGCAAGGATATAAAAATTAAAATACTTCCAAGAACATAGTTAGATATCTTATCAAACATCTCAATCGATCACAACTTCCAATAAATACTTATTTTAGCATTTCAAACCCCAAAATCAATCAATTTGTTTTTTTCACTTTTTTTTTCAAACGCCTAACATAGCCAGCTCTTGTCGTTTTCCTTGCTTCTATTCTTCACAAATAAACATCAAATACCTACTACACACTTGGAAGTAAATAGATGGGCAAATATGCGCAAAAGTCGTTCTCCAATGTAGAGAAGTATGAATAAGATAGGTGCATGAAGAAAATTATATATATGTATATGGCTCAAAGTAGCTACTAGGGGTATTGAAAAGAAAGGTTGAAGGCTCAAATGTCAGTCCTAAATTGAGATTTATCATTTCCCAAGTAATACACTATCTTACCACAAACCATGTAATGTTATTCACAAATGAGTTTCCAATTCACAAAGTCAATGAATACTTATTGCCATATTTTAGTATATTTTGGTTATCAATCCTCACCAAGTATCTCACAAGAAAAACTTCAACAAGAGACTCCTCTAGCTACATGTGTTAAACTACCATCTTACCACAAGGCTTGTGTGTACAAAAAAAATTCAGTAAGTGTCATAACATCTAGACTTTCATAACAGAATTAACTCCTAGTGGCACACCTTGTCATTCAAAAGCACAATCATGCAGCAAATCAGAGACTTAAGAAAAAAAATTAACCTATGATGACAAATCAACAAAAATCCATGATCATTATAATAGCGTTCAAAGTAACTCTCATCCCAACTAAATATTGCATTGTCCTCAATGCATAAACATGAATACCAAAGAAAAGAAGGGAAAGATGTCACCTGAGCATGACAGTGAATCAACAAAAACTTGAGGTATAAGAAGCCTGAAAATACTCAAATGGATGGTGGTGTAAAGAAAGAAAATAAAATTACAACTAAAAATATGGAATGAAAATGACCATAGAGCAAACGCAAAAAAAAAAAAAAAAAAAAAAGGAAAGAACTTCCTTGGGTTGCCTCCCAAGCAGCACCTTTGTTTATTGTCATTGGTTCGACCTAATGTTTCCATTTTTAGCCCATATCTAGCCAGGGTGATCCCAAGTTTCCTTGTGGTGCACCGAACTCATTGGACATAACCATTGGTATGGCTCATCTGCCTCCATCTAGTACATGTGTGGTGTTACTAGAGAAAAATTCAAAATTTGGAGTAGGGGCATGTTCATTGATGGCTACATCCAATTCATCTAGTTCTAAAGTTTCTTGTAGTGGTCCAAGAAACATATCATCAGCTACCTCCTGAGTGAGTGTATCAATCATGTATGTTTGGTGACACGCATCATCTTCTTCAGTCTGTCTAGTGACATGAAAGATGTTAACTTCTAAGGCCATATTCTCAAATGATAGCTTCAATAGACCGTTCCTGCAATTTATAAGAGCATTAGTCGTGGCAATGAATGGTCTAGTAAGAATGATAGGAATCTTAGAATTTAAATGTAATAAATGTACTATTATGATTAGTTGATTATGGTGTTGTATATGAGTAGGTTGAAATAAAGAACTTAGACGATCAATCCCAAAACTGAATATTCACTATATTCTTAACCTTGTATAATATAATTTGGGGCGTTCAAGCTGATAAAGGATATGATTTAGGATTATGGTAATTCCATGCATACTGAAAAAAATATTGTGTGGAGTGTCTTCAGCTTTCAAGTATGAACTAAGTGATGACCATATGCTAGGAATCTAGCCATTTAATCATTTTTGCTGTCCTTTTAAAGAAATAGCATTGCATTTGTTAACTCATTGCTTTACTCCTGCACTTGTTTGACTCGAGTTAGTAAGTCCTTATGGGTTTCTTAAGACTTGATACGCTTTGGTATTTCAAAATCGTGGAATTTCTGACTAAAAACTCGCTACAATGGTTAAGAAGAGAGAGAAATGGTGAGATTAATCTTGAGCTAAAAAAAGACCATATCAAACTAAGCAAGAAATATTGTGCAATTGTGAAAAAAATGTTGAGGGCTTAGATATCTAGTGGGTTTCAAATACTTAGTATGAGCTTGATTATCAAAGCACCCATACATTGGGAGAATTATCACATGGCTTGAATTGTTGGCTAAAATGAACCAAATTTAAGTGGTGTAAGAATTTTGTATTGAAAATTAACTTTAGAATACACATTGGTAAGTGAAAAGAAAACAAGTTTGGGGGAAAAAAGTTCAAGAGGCAAGGGAAATTCAACACAATTCTTCAAGAAGGCGAAGAAAAAATCAAGAGATTCAAGAACAAGACAAAAAAGAACAAAAGAAGAAATTGAAGATCTACATCCTAATTTTTCTATTCTCTTCCCTGTCTTTTTATATGAATTTTAGTATTTTCATAGATTACATCATGAGCTAAATTTATTATCTAGGGTTTGAATGTAGCCAAAAACTTGAGAATATGATTGATTAATTTTAGTTATTTCTATTAGATTTTCCACGTGTGTTTATTTGTGTTATGATTTTAATGCTTTCAATTAATTGGCCACTAATTGAAGGATTTGATGCTAGTCAATTCCATCCAAACCCGACCCGACGTGATATACCCCAGGTTTGGGCACTGTCCTAAACCACCCGACCCGGCTCCTGTCTTAAACCGATCCGACCCGACTCAGGTCAGATCGGTTTTTCCCCATTTACGAGTCTTTCTTGTACAATCCACAACATGAATCTGCATAAATTCCTCAATTCCTCCAGAGTTTTTGAATAATTTTTGACAAATCCAAGTTCCAAATCTTCGAAATGTTCTTCCTCGAATTTTGTGAGGGTGACATTGAGAATGGATTGAATATGAGAAGCGCATTTGAGGCAAGACTCAAGTGCAGTGCAAAAATCTAGGGTTTGGCGACTATTTTTGAAATAATCAACTATTTTCGAATAATTCTTTATTTTTCGAAATATCCCTTTTGTTTTAGAGTATGATTTTGACTACTCCTTGGTCCATTGTTGCTTCTCCTCTACACTTTCACTTTTCTTTTGGAAACTATTTAGTTAAAAAAAGCAATGTCCATTTATTCCATCCGGTTCTTCCATTTTTCTCCATTCAATTCAAACAAAAGATTACATGGTAACATAGAAGCAAGCATCAAAGGGTGGAATGACGTCATCAATGGCGTCCAAGTTCGCTTTCTTTCCTCCGAATCCGCCTTTGTACAAGGTGGTCAAGGATGACTTCATGGGGGTGATGAAGATGTCGACTAGGAAAGGGACGAAAATAGTTGCGATGTATGTGAGGCACCCCATGGCCACCTCCACTCTACTCTATTCACATGGTGATGCCATCGTAGAGTGATGGTTGCCGGAGTTTTCTAAGGACAATTTTTTTGGGGATTTGTATAAAGCTTGGAAACTGATTGCACCCGACCCACAATTAGTGTAAATTTATTTTACCCGACCCGACCTGACCCAGATTTATCCTTAAACCGACCTAACCCGACCCGTTTCGGGTCGAGTCGATTTTTCAGGCTGTGGTTTTCAAGCTTAGCTCTAGGCATGATCATAATAATAACACGACCTAGGAAATTATAGGTTTCAAGAGAAAGTATAATTCATTTGAAGCATGTTCCATTTAAGAATCACAAACTTGATAAATTCTATATTTTATTTCGAAATATAAATATTGAAATTAATTTCTAGGATTAGTTTTTATCCGACACGCGAGAGAGTGGGTAGAATTATATTAGGGTTCTTGCTTATAAACATGAAAAATTGATTAGAGATAACTAAGTTTTTGAGATTCATATTTGATGGTTAGGTGAAATCATAACCCTGGGCTTCCTCACTTGATTATTCTTCTAGTTTGCATTCATTTGTTGAATTCGTCACCATATTAGTTTATACAAACATTGATTATAAAATTTATTCATCTAGATAAAATAGAGGCTATATAATCATATTACTTAGTATAAAATCAAATATCAATCCATGTGGGTTCGATATTCTTACTCCAATACTATATTACAAAATTTTACATCGTACACTTGCAGTATAAATGATTCGTATATATTGGAGAAATTTGGATCATTACTATACAGGTCCTTAACATATTCAAATCCTAGCAAATTCTCACCTAAAGAAGTTAAAATCACGTGCCTTATTGATAAAGCATCCGTCACCACATTTTTTTACCTTGTTTGTACCAAATTACATAAGGAAACGTCTCGATGAACTCCATCCACCTTACATATTTCTTGTTTAACTTACCTTGACCCCTTAAATGCTTCAAGGACTCATGGTTAGTGTGAATCACGAACTCCTTTAGCCATAGGTAGTCCTGTCAAGCAGAGGCGGACCCAGCACCTGGCCAGCCCTGCGACTGGCCATGCTGGGTCCGCCAGAAGTTTCAGAACGTACGGCCGAGAAAGAAGATGAAGAAGAAGTGCTGGAGTCTGGACCGTGGAAGGAAGATGAAGAAGAAGCGTAGGAAGCCTGAGATATTTTTTTTGGGCCTTACTTTAAAAAAAGGCCAAATGAATTCGCCCCCGAATCCATGGCAGCCATGGGTTTTGCTTGAATTCCATTGGCAATGGCCCAATAGTCACAATCCAAGTATAAAATATCTCATTCTTTTTGCCTAAAGTCGGTTGATTCTTGAGAGGAGGGAGTAGGTAGGGAGAGTTGGAGACTACACGACGAGGGTGAAATTATTTTGGGCTGCTGTGAGACTTGGTCCCTCGTCGGAGGACGATGGAGGCTAGAGCTGTGACTTGGGCTAGAAGCTGGAAGCCTAGAGCAGTGGAGTAGAGCTTTCGGGTTCCGAGGCTTCTGACTTCGTCTCTTCTAGCGATTCTACTTGTGGTTGCCTATTATAATTGAAGGGGGATCTTTATAACTTAGTGGAAGAAGAGCGGTCTCATCTGAAAAGCGAGAAGAAAGTTAGCAATGGCTAAACAAATTGAAATGCCGCGAGTGAAACTCAGAACCCAAGGACTTGAGGTATGTATTCTTCTTTTTTTAATTCAGCTTTAGATTCGATTCTATTTTTAAGTCCATTTGAAGGGTTTTTTTTCTCAACTGAATGCATCAAGAGATCTGTTTGATTTAATTGGTAACCTTTTTGGTTGATGATTTATCATCTTGAAAATAATCAATTAAATCTCTATACAACTTTACAATTATTTTCATCAATTGAACATAGTGAATTTATTAGGTATCTCTTACATATTTCTTTAGATACTGTCTATAATGCCCGAATCCTTATTCGTCCATGTAAAAACAATGCTAAAGCTTAAGTAGAGTTCTACTTGAGTTTGAAGAAAATCTACGATTGATTTGATTAAATTCTAAGATTGAAACACTTGCAGTTGTTTTTTTAAAGATGGAACATGTCATAGTTTGAATTCCAAATTCAACTTCTCCTTAACCGCATCTTTTTGGAACTTGCACAGTTGATTGATAACCAATTCAACAAAGAAAAGCAGAATTGGGGGTGGGGAAAATGATTATAAAATGAATTGAAGAATCAATTCACTACTAACTAAAATTGCATCGCAGAATTCTTGTACCCTCCACATTAATGGTTGGCATACTGCCTTGCTTTCCAATTTGTCATCATTATCTACCATAACTCTCATGGAATTGGCTTCATCAATTGGTCATCGGTCAACGATCTCCACCCTAGCTGAACTAAATTCCTGGATTCGTCCCTGCTGTCAAGTCCCCAAAGTTCGAACAAGTGCATATAACTCCTTGGTTATATTATATTGTTGATTGCCCTACAGTCGACACACATTCTCTAAGATTCAACTTCTTTAGCACAAGTAGCACTGACACAACACATGGACTCATACTTTTCCTCACATAACCTTTGCTCATAAATTCTTCCACTTGCCTTTGAAGTCTCTTAGTCTCATCGGGATTACTCTGAGTTTGGAATGAGAGCTCCAAGTACGAAATCAATTTGATGTTCAAATCCTCGAATGGGTGGTAGCCCACTAGGCATATCCTCTTGGAACACGTCTTCGAATTCCTACAACAAAGAAGTAGCCAAACTAGATAGTGGTATATTATCTTCCTCAAGATTGATAAATGACTCCTTATAAACCAACAAGATCATTGATTGGTTCTCAACTGCTGCCCTCTTCAACTCACTCCCTTTTGCAAAGAAATTTGCTTTCGACTTTTCTCTCCTGCTCTCTTGTTGTGAAAGATTAATCTCACTCCCTTTTCCTTTTTTTCTTCCTCACTTTTCAATTTGATTTGATCTTCATGCACTTGTTGTTGTTTCAACGATGTAAGAGTAATAAATTTCCCATTCGTAGTAAAGCTGTATCTATTTTTGTACCCATCATAAATCACATTCTTATCATATTGTCATGTCCTTCCCAACAAGATATGTCCGACATGCATAGGCACTACATCACACATTACTTCATTATGATACGTCCTAATTGAGAAACTCATCAACACTGTTATATTCACTTAACCTCTCCACATTCGTTCAACCATTGCAATTTGTAAGGCTTATGATATTTTAGTATAATTAATCCCAACTTTTCAACTAGTGTAGTGCTAGCCACATTGGTACAACTACCTTAATCAATAATCATACTACATACATTGTTGTTAACGTGACATCTCGTATGAAATATGTTATCCCTTTGTTGCTCCAAGTCATCTACTTTGTTTTGAGCACTAAGAGCTTACCGTGTAACCAACAACTCTCCCACTGCATATTCCACTTTCTCACCATCGCTAGCATCTTCCAATTCACGAATGCCATCATATTTACCCTCACTATCATTCACCACATCTACATTGTCACGCAAGATCATTGTCCCTTTATTTGGACATTGAGAAGCAATGTGTCCAGATCCCAAGCACCTAAAGCACTTGATATCCCGATTTCGAAGGGGTTGGGAATCCATGTTGGGTGTGTTTTTGCTAGAAACTTCATCTTTTCCCTCCGATAGCTCAGTTCCACCTTTTGAAACAGCATCATCGCTTTTATTATTATCCCATTTTGGTTTCCAAGAAGAGTTAGATCCCGATGAATATCTAGTTGTCCCATTCATCTTCAATTGTCTTCCCACCTTTATAGCTATATGTAGCATGTCTTCCAACTCCACATAATGTTACAACTCTACCACATTAGCTATCTCCCTATTCAAACCATTCAAAAATGGGGCCATGGTGGTCACCCTATCATCCTCAAGATTTATTTTAATCATAGTAATCTCAATCTCATTGTGATAATCCTCCACATTCCTAGAACATTGGTAGAGGATTTGCAATTTTTTTATGAAGCACATTATAATAATGATTAGGCATGAAATTTTTCCTCATGATAGCTTTCAATTCTTCACATGTATTAATAGGCCTCTCACAATTCCTCCTCCTAAATGTTACTACTTGATCCTACCAAATGATAGCATAATCAGTAAATTCAAGTACCGTAATCTTTACATTATTTTCCTCAGAGTAGTTGAGGCAATGAAATATCAATTCTACTTTCGTTTCCCACTTTAAGTATACCTCCGGATCACTCCTTCCCTTAAATGAAAGAATTGTCATTTCGATATTGCTCATACTTCTATCAACACCATCTCCAACAAGATCTCTACCCTTCCTTTCATGCCTAACTCATCTATCTCTCATTCTTCCTAACTCGACATCCACCAATGCATCCTCACTAATGCCACTATCCACTTCTTATTCACCAACAAAATCTGCTTGATGATCCCGCCTTCATTGCATGAGAAATACCTCTATGTTGTTCCATACGTAAGTTGGATAATGCTACAGGTACAAAACATTGTCCAAAATGTCTAGCTGGCATTTTTTTGGAATTCACCTTCAATTTCTCATGCACTTATAGTCAAACATAAAAAACCAAAACTTTACTTTTACCTTTTATTGGAATTAAACCCTTATCTATCACATTTCCTCCTTCATTCCAACTCTCCCCCCAAGAAAACCCTCCCAAATCTCAGCTACCCTTTTTACCCACTCTCTCAGGTAGATCTTCTATGACTGACGATGGGCGAACAAGGAGTATAGATCTCCTCCGGCTGACGATGAGCAAACAAGGAGTACAATGTCGACATTGGTAACTTTGAAAATCGACGACGGTATCATTAATGTGTGACTCTCATTCGTAAATGGCTATCATTCTTCAGTTCTCCGTAAATGGGTGTCGATTCTTTATGATTTCATTTTCGTGTGGCATCTTTGAAGGCAAATGGGTTTCATTTTTCAGTTATTCATAAATGGGTTTCGATTATTTTTTATTTCAATTTCATGTGGCATTTGTTTCATTTTTAAGTTGTTTATAAATGGGTTTTGATTCTTTGTTTCTATTTCAGTTTCACGTAGTTTAGGGTTGAAGGTATTGTTGCAAAATATGTGTAGGTAGTCGTGTTTTGAGCTACATAATCGATCCCAACATTATGACAAATTGTAGACAGATTTGTCTACATTATACATTTTTTTGTTTTTTGTTTTTCAATTTTGCTTATTCTTTTTTGATTTTTTTTTGTTTCTGAAGGGAGTTTACCATTTGTTCTATCAGTTCAATTATATAAGTTTAATTTGTGAACTTATGTTGGTGTTAGTTTGATCCACTCTTTGCTACCTAATAAAGATAATATGTTGGTGTTAGTTTGATCCATTCTTTGCTGCCTAATGAAGATAATATGTTAGTTTGATCCACTCTTTGCTACCTAATGAAGATAATTGTCCTATCTTGGAGTTGTGTTAATCAATGGTTAGAAAGAATAGGGGTGTCTGCCACAACTGTCGACAGCCTAGGCATCAACTATGTGACTGGCCAAAAAAACAACGATGTCCAAATTGTGTCAGGGAATTGTAAAAATGATGGAGGTGGAAAAGAAGATGGCAAACATAGGCAGAATATTCTTGTGTTTCACTAAATATTGTGGGTATTTCAACTGGAATGACGTAAAGTCCTGGAAGAAGAAAGACTTGTCATTTGAAGGACAATCTAGTGATTTTTGTGATGAAATGGAATCAAGCAGCATTGTGATATTACTTATCTTTATGTTCATTTTGAGCCACTATCAATGGTTATGTAATTGAACATGTAATCTGGCTTCTGGTGCATCTTGTCTAATGTAACAGAGATTTATCTCAACTTGCTGCCTTTACTTTATGTTTCAGTTATGTTTTTTGTTTGCTTGTTATGGTCTAATATTTCCAACTAACGGCTGCATTATAGTGAGCCTGATTATGCTAAGCAACTAGTCGATGTTATTAAATCCATGCTAATGCAACCTGAAGAGGTCATTCCCTTCAGTATGTAACAGTTATCATCACCTAGCTGCAAATATACTAGGATAGGAAATCGAAATGCCCACAAAAAAAGATTGCAAAGACTACCCAATCATTGTAATGCAAATGGAAATCGGATTTTACCTAACTACAAATAAGGCAGACTGCCCAGCCTCATTGTAATACAATAGTCACTGTAAACACTGCATTATATTCTACTAAGCAACCAAAAAATGTAACGAAATTGTTGAAACAAAATAAACTATTTCATACATCCCAAAATTCCAACATGTACAACAGTTTTGACATAACAAAGTGCCATGTTACAATCAATTTTGAAATAGCCATAAATCAAAATACAAAATGCTCCACTTGCAGCAAGTGAAGAACACAATCAAAATAATATATTTTATCTCCATAACAGGTTCCACATCCTTCATTTATGCATTCATCAGGTTATCCCCATTGCTGGAACCTGTGCATGATACAGCCAACAAACTAGTTAAAAATTACATAAAATGAACACAATGGAAATGCAATTAAGAATAATGTAGAGATAATTATACCTTTTTTACTCCTTAATTTCTTTGAGACCCACATGTACAGTCTTCTAACATCTCTCCTCTATCTCTGCAAGACATATTTATGGGGGAGCAATTGCACATTATTGCGAGTTAAAATTGATATTGAATGTTTACAAATGATACCTCGAAACTCAAACAAATGGCAATTGCACTCAATATCGAAACTGCCTCTATGAAAATAAACTGTAAACATTTTTTGTTTATTCCTTCACTGAGAATAATATCCTCATAGACCTCTTACTTCATTTTCCCTGGGAAGTCTTCGGCAGATAATACTTCACAATAAACCTTTCCCGTGAATTCTTATTAGAGCTCCCTAAATTTTGTGATAGTATACACCTCTTGAAATTGTTTCTCCATATCATATTTAGTGGCACATGGAACCATTTGTGAGAATGATCTAAAATCAGCTTGAAATTCCTTCTCCACTTTACTTCTCAAGGCCCGCTCGTATTGCTCTACAAAAAGCTTTAAAGAAGTTTTCGAATGTACATAGCCTTCAAAAAATGCATTCATACTCTCACTCCATTGTGTGGTTAACACACTAGCCCAGAATGTAGTTTTTAGATAGCATGGTACCCATCGACTTTTCTCATTATAGAGTCCATTCAACAAATCATTATCTTGTAATTGAAAATGATCAAGCATATTCAACTAGCCTTCTTCAAATTCTTGACAACTTACTGTGTCATAGACTAACACATGTATGGCATGCATTATTGAACCTTTGGTAATGTGATAGCCGAACTTCTTAGGTAACTTCTTTAGTATATGCCACAAGCACCATCTATGCTTAGTGTTAGGAAACATAGTTTGAATAGCATTTTGCATTGCTCGATCTTGATCTGTAATTATTCCTTTGGGAGCTTGGTCATTCATACATTCTAACCATGTCCTAAATATCTAAACAAATGTGTTAGTATCTTCGTTCCCCAGAAGAGATGATTGACCATGGTGATTCATCCCTAAAAAATGAGCGAAAGGCATATCATATTTGTTAGTGAGATATGTAGTGTAAGAAGTAACGACATCCCCAAATTCCTTATATGCTTCCCGACATCTGTTATGTGCCCAAAAAACATTTCTCAAGCGACACTCTTCATCCAAGTCCATACTAAAGAAAAAACTAGGACACCGTGCTTACATTCTCGAGAAATATGTTTGCATTGCAATAGCATCCCCTTCCCCAAGTCTTAAACATCTCTACAATCTTTCTTAACACATGTCATGTTATCAAAACCACTTGCCTCCACTACAGTTGAATTAAAGCTTTTATGCACAGGTATTCCTGCTATGTCATTCACCTCAAGCTTTTTTTTAACACGTTCACTAAGTTGTCGATTACATCTATACAACCTAAACTTAGATGGACTTGTTTTACGATTATGCTCTAAATACACAACGTTTATTCTAAATATTCCACATGCATAAGAACACGTAGTCAATTTGGCTTTATACCCAGTTTCAATTGTTGGTGGAGGATTCAAAGAAGTATTTTTCTTGTGGTTTTGTCGCCCTTCTCGACTACAAGTAAAACTTACATACAGTACTATCCCGTCATATCCCCTCTTTGTACTTCATTTTCTAACAGGTTACCCTACTTGATAAGCGTATCTCTTATAGAATTCAAATACCTCGATTTCATCCGCAAATTTCATACTAACCTTAGGCATGAATATCTCATTCTCCTCATCCAACGTTTCCTCAGCCAAACAATCACCGCCCACAAGATTAGATGATGTAACATCCATTCCTGCATGAATAACATTTCACATTAATAAAACGTATGATCATTTGTTTCAAAATCAAACGTGCAGTAATTTACAAGTAGGCTGGAGTTCAGAAAAATATCCAAATCAATCATCATTGAGGCATTTTAAGCATGACAATTTCTATAATTTAATCTGACCCCTTATTGTCATTGGGTATATTAAAAAATTTAACTTCAAAGTTCACACATAAACAAACTATACTGTGGTCGGAGTTCTTGTTAACCATGTTGTCGGAAACATTATGTGAGTCTCCATCCTTTTGGGTTTCCTTCTCTGTTGAGACGGAGGAAGAAGAAGATTCATATATTAACAACAAAAACTGATATTTCGTCTACCATTACATATTGAATGGAAAGTAAAAAAATCACCCTTTGAGCAAGCAGTATCTTCAAATCCACCGGCTAGCACATAGGATAACGAAAGAAACTCCTTCAGTAAATCATCCATTTCATGGGTGTTGGTCGGATTGAGGTGGATGTGTTGGGAGGGGGAGATTTGGGATGAAATGGGTTTTCTTGCTGGAGAGTTCGAACGGAGGGAAATGTGAGAGATAAGGGTTTAATTCCAATAAAAGGTAAAGGTAAAGTTTAAGTTTTTTTTTGGTTTGACTGTGAGTGAGTGAGAAATTGAAGGTGAATTCCAAAAAACGCTAGCTAGACATTTTGGACAATGTTTTGTACTTGTAGCATTATCCACGTAAGATAGTAAGCAATGTATCTTGTCAATCCAATATGTCTCTCACATCCTTAAATAGCCTTTTGAACTGTTATATCAACTCATCTGACATGTTGACTTGACTATTATTCCTGCTTGAAGTAGAATCGTTTCTATTCGACATCTTAATTCTAATTTAATATTTGTCCCACATGTATGCACTCGTGTATCACTTGAATTGACTCTTTTCCTCTATTAGTCTCACCACTCTTACCATTTTTCCATTCAATGCTTTCTTACAAGTGGTTCAAAGAATTAATTCGATCTCAATCAAATTTAATCTTTGTAGAGTTTCAAACAAATATTTGAATATGAAAAATTGAATCTAAGATTACTCAAATAGTAGGAATTGACACTTTGAATGGACACTATGGAAATATTCAAAAAGGTGTTCTTGAAATGGAATTTGACACTTTTGAATTTTGAATTTTTTTTACTCAGAAAAATGAAATTGTATGCTATTGACAGTTTTTTTCAGACTTTTATTTTTTATTTTTGGATTGGAGATTCAAAAATGAAGAACGTGAAATATGCGGCCCAGTTTGAATTATGCGGTCACATAAGTTTATTTCATGCAGTCGCATAGGCCTATAGTTTGCCTTCACTTTGGTCATGGTATGGTTGCATGCGGCCATATGCATAGGTGTGCTATGCGGTCGCATAGATTTTCCCTCAACTCCCTCGCTTGTTGCTTGCACCAAGTCGATCCACTTCTTTTCATCTGCCAAGCTCAATATAAAACTTGTTCATTTGCTTGTTGTGATCAATGTTTTGTCTACCGTAACTTGAGCAAGCAATCATATAGCCTCCTTGAACTTCTTTGCCCGTGACCTCGTCATTGGTCCTTCCTAAACAACCAATGAATCCTTACCCAAACTTAACCTCGTATCCTGGATCACATTCGTGACTATAAGGTACACGTGTGAACTATGACCTGTGCATAGTGATCTGTAAGTTGTAAATAATGATATGTAACATGTGTATTTTGACCTATGACATGCACATTGTCATGTCATATATGCACATGTGATTTGTGAACATATGCACAATGACCTGTGACTTGTGACCATTGCGGTGTTGTAACATGTGATTTATGATCATTTCTCTTTGATATGTGACTTACGCACAGTGACCTGTAACTTGTGACTCATGGCCTATTATCTATGAATAGAAATCAGTGACATGTGAGACTATATTATACATCGGTGAACATTGACATGAGCACGGTGATATGTAACATTTACACAATGATCTGTGACCTACATTTTGACCTATGGCCTATGCATATTGTCCTGTGACATATGTACAATATCATGTAACTTGTGACGGTTGTACAAAGACCTATAACATGTAATTTGTGACCTATGCAAATTGTGAGCACCTGCACCACCACCACCATTTGCAAACCACCAACATCCACATGCACCAACACAACTCACCACAACCACTATCACCGTAGCACCACCACTAACAACCACCAATTGCAAACTGCAAACAAGCAAACAACCAACAACAAAAAAACCAAAACAATTGGGTGGAGTAGCATCGGGGCATTGCTGTGAACGGTAGCGCAAGGATGCCTATGTGGTGAACGACAACTCCCCAATGCTACTTACCTACTATAAATGATGACAAACGGGGATGCTGATGTTTAAAGGGGTCGTCGACGAATAGGAATTTGTGTGGGATGCGATGGTTGGGACTTGTGGTTTGTGAGAGAGAGGGGTGGGTGGATGGGTATGGTGGATTGGGGGAGTCTATTTGGGTTTAGGAATTGGATGGATATGGTTGTTAATTGGGAAATTGTTTTTTTAAAGTTTTAAATTAAAAAGAAAATCATAACCTGATTTTTGAAAAAAATAATAATAATTGTTATAATCTTATTTGTGAAGTTGAAAATTTAAATGTAAGAGTGGTTGTATTTTCCACATAAAAGAGTCATCTACAGGACATGCAAAGGCAACAAGTTCATGGGCCGCTTTTTTGTCGTCTATAGGAATAAACTACACATACCACTACTCACTGCCTTATTCACAACTCACTTGGACAAAGATAACAATTTTGCAATTGGAATGCAATAAATGACTAAATTAACAAGGCAACGATACCAAACAAAATCACCTCGTTTAGCACAGAAGAAAACTTCGAAGACATACTTTGAATGAAACGAAGAGGCAAAACCAAACACTCCGCCGCACGAATATGAGGCCATATTGCAAAGCTACTGCCTCTCTATCCTCAATAGACAAAACTTGAACACTTTCTTCGCTAAAGCCAGCACCACATTGTCAAACCAAAGGCGAATTTACAGTGACCCCCACTAAATTTAAACTATAATTTTGCACATTATTTTCTAAGATTTTTTAAAAAAATTCCTTAATAGTTTTCAATTTTGCTCACAAAATTAGTTTTTTTTTTTAAAAAATTGCCTCTACAATTCTACAATCTTAGCTCCGCCATCATGTCAAATTGAACCCACATGGTGATAAATAGCATTACTCGTTAGAAAATGATGTAGTGAAAATGATGAGTAATCGACTTTAACTTCAGATTTAATTGGAAATTGCAAGTCTAGTGGTTCTAAAGTTGAATTGTTCCCTTCCGTGAGAAGATGTTTGTGGTGTATTTGTTGCTCAAAACTACTTTTCGGATGAATTACAAATTAAATATAAAACAAACTCGAAAAACGGAAATAAATATAATTATTTTTCATTCAGACGAGCAACAAAGAAATGAGGGAGAATATATACCAAAGATGAAAACAAATAAATTCATCCGTCATTGAATAATATCACAATTCAATGAGCCGCAAACACAAAATACCAATTTTATTACTGAATATTACACTCCTTATAAACAAGTACACAGACGCAGACGCAGACGCAGACGCAGACGCAGAGCAGAATGTTGCATGTTTACTCGCGAGTAAATAAATAATACAAGGCTACCTACTACAAATAATAAAGTGCAAATAACCACCACCGAAAAAAACTCGCAGAGGGAAACTACTAAGAATCATGAGGGGTCTCAAACCTTGTTGGAGTATCGATTCCCATCATACAGCAAAGGCCCGATATCAAGATTATTAGCAAAACAATCCCCTGAAACATTACAAAGAGATTAAAATTTGAGAATTGTAACCATAACATGAAAGTATACGTGCATCACCCAATAAAATATATGAACAGATACTGAGGGTAAAAAGTATGAAAGCGAAATTTGTATGTCCTCAGGTGCCCCTTCCCACCCCCGCCAAGAAAGAGTAATGATGATGGACAATAGTAGCAATTGATAAATATATAGCTAGGACTCTCAGGTCCTATGTTCTCAATATAAGATAGACTCAAATTACCACTAGAATTCCCTCCAGAAGAGATGACTTAATCTGGCAAACTCCATCACAGACTGTTGAATTCAATGATCCATTTCCATAGGTACTTTCTGCAATAAATCTTTCTAGCTCCCGGTGTGAAGGGTACTGAATAGATCTAAATGGATCAGAGACATATAGAGCTGTGTATTTTGCACCCAACTGCTCCACAGAATTAAGGACTTCGGAGAGAATTTGGCCTGCATATTTGACAAAAACTCTCAATGCCCAATAGCAGTTAAGCTCATGGAAAGTATTCAAACTAGAAAAAGATTATGATCCCTTGTGGTAAAGTGTTGCATAACATACTCTCAGAATGAGGCTGATCAGAATCTGGCATAGAACGGGAACCTCCATGGCAAAACACGATCAGACTTGTTCCCCTATTGGATTTCCTATCCATTTTAGATTGCAGGTAGTCCTGTCAAAGTAATATAATACACATTATTTCATAAGACCAAATATTCTTAATGCAACAAAATCAATGGCATCACTGTTGACATTTACATGAATTGAATGAGCATCTGCAAGTTTGTCAAAATTTTCACCATCTACAGAACAAGACTCCAGAAAAGCAACATTACTGATCCTTAAATTATGATGGCAAGCATCTGCAAATTCTGAAATCAAAGAGCTTTCCATTGCCACCTCCTCCTCTGGTGGAGACACATAGGGAAAGGCCACAGAGAAGCTGGAGTTTGAAGAAGAGGCCTATCCATAGAAGAATGCAGAAAAAATTGAGATGCTTCAAATGATATCTTCTAACTTGTAAAATAGTAGCACCATCACAATACTCTTAGACCCTAACCAAAGATTCCAAATATGAAATAAATGATCCAAATTGCTACCTTGAGCAGGTCCACAAGTGCTGGGTCTGAATTTTTGGATCTAGATAAATCCAGAGACTGCAACTGCACATTAGAAAATGTATTTTGATCATCAGAAGAAAGAATTGCAGTCAAGTATGTTTTATTTGATGTGAACTTGGCTCAAAACATAGCCTTATCCTATACATATGTCCGCATCCTCTCCTTATCTACTCCATCATCTGGTATTTTCAAGATCAGAACAAGGCTTTATTATTATGTCATTACCTCTACCACTAGATGTACCACTAATACCAGATAAATTACTTTTACAAACCGATGCATCTAGCAGCTTTGAGTACAATAAACGGTCCTAATCCATTGTAATGCTGCTTACTTCATTGGGTACTATCTTGAGCCACTGGCAAATAAATTCATTTATTACTAATCTCACTTCTTGTTTTACCAAAATATATCTCGCCTCAATAAAGTAAACTCTTCTCTCATGAGCCAATTTCTGTTTTCATAAATGTTATTTCGTAAATGATCTTATGCAAAACATGAACTATAATTTCATCTACTTTGATAACTCTCCTTAATAGACTCAGTATGGCTTAAAATTATGCTAAGGGTGTGTTTGAACCACATTATTTTGGAAGAATGTATTTTGGAATAGTAGATTGACGGAGAATGTGTAGTTAAAAAATAAGGAAAAGTTATTGATGTGATGGAGAATATTATTTTATTGAAAATGTGTGGTTGAAAATGAGTAGAAGAATGAAAATGAAAATTTTAATATGTACCTAACAGGGGCTAAAAATCTAAGTTAAAATCAACAATGAATTTCAATCACACATTTCATGGGATCCGTAATTTTCATCAACTTTTAAACCATATATTTCATCAACTTTTATCAAAATTTACTAAGATCAGGTTTTTAGCTACACCAAATAGGGGCTAAATAGAAAAACTACTAATTTTATTGAGGTTTTCGTAAGCACAATATTTTTCCACCAACTTGGTTTTGAACTTCTATAATTGCCAGGATGAACATTGTATATTACTACATCTATCCATAGGTCATTAAATTTAGTTTCCTTCAAATCCTAAAATATGTGCCTTTTCCTCAATGAAACAAAAATACTAGTAGATTTGATCATTCCATGCCAACCCTCAACAGAACAAAATAATTTTGTAAAGCAATAAATGACCACAATTGTTGTAGGTTTTAAGATATTTGGAAAAGACACTGGCCCCATATATAACTTGGAGTTACAGATCCTAACCATCGGTGGGGAAGCATATCAGATATGTTAGTTCTCCACATCCATTAGGAATGTCCTGAAGTAATTTGCTCAAGTAAAGAGCATTTAAGAAACTGGTCACCTACCTTCCATGGAGGAAATACAATTTAGATAATTCATATAAGCAAATGGACAAGATATGATTCTCAAGTAATTTTTTTAAGTCTCATTTTAGGAATGGGGGAACATATGTGGCAGATATTCAATTACTTAGTTTCAAGAAAAACAAGAGATAAGAAAAGTTCCTACCTTCTTTCCTACAAAAATAAGTGCAACATCCAGAGCTGGCTGAGCTTCCTCTCTAGTGCACTATAGACAATAAACCAATATAAGATTTTTCCTTTAATTGAGTTAATGTGGAACCAAGGGTAATTAAAGAATTGAACAAGAAATCTCATATTCTCCACGCTAATTTACTTGGTGCTTGCAAAGAAATGAGTTGATGTTAGAATAAGTACGGAATAAGGTGAAAAGGTGGTCAAAAACAGAAGGAAGAAGACTGGAAAATACCAGGAAGTCCGACCATCCCCCTTCACTCATCACAGCGTTGGCTAGATCTCTTGGAGAAAGGATTCTGTAATCGACAACTTCTTTTATTCTGCCTGATAATCTGTAAAATATGCAATAATTTTATCATATTCTAATTTACAAGTTCAAATATGACGGTATGCACGGGCAAAAAAAAGCATAATAACATATGCATGGTGAAATGGGTTAACTGCAGTTTGTTTTCAATTTTTTATTTTTTTTTCCTCTTGAGGTTTCAAGTGTCAAGACTATTTTGGGTAACTTTCAATCTGCAGTAACAAGGATATAGTTATGTTCTATACATCAAAGTTATCCCGCAACATGGGATTTATGTTTGGTGTTCTAAGTCATATAGGATAGTCAGACAAAACTAAGCCCATGTTTTAGCCACATTTTTTGATAATAGATTTTGTAGAAGGTGATTATTTTGGAGAATATGTTGTTAAAATGTAGGAAATTTGGGTTTACGTCCAAAATTGTTTTATTGGGAGAATGTGCTATCGAAAATGAGTTTCGAAACAAATGGGTTTTTAAGAATGGGGTTCAAACAGGGGCTGAATTATTAATAGTTTTTTATGAAGTATATCCCTTATTCTAGTTGGAGAAGCCCCCTCATGCTATAGATAATCACACAATCTCATAATATCAGGCCAATTAATTATTGTTTAGAATCAAGTTATTATTTCCTCTTCTAAAATTCTTTCTTCTTCGTCTCCTTGGTTCTCTCATATTTTCAAAGACTTAAACCTGCAACTATCTTTCAAAACATTTTCTTCTAATTGCCAAGACTAATTCTCAAACCCAACCAATTTGCTCTTTGTATGAACCTCTCTCTTATGCATCGTAAAATCACTCACTATCAAGACCTTAACAGGCACCACTATCCTATTCTTACAAAGAACCGCATTGCATTTCTATGTTCCATATTATATTTTCCTTTGCATGAACTCAAATGCTCAAAGGATTAGAGTAGAAATAATCATTTTCTCCGCTTTAGTTTATAGATATTCCATTCTTAAGGATGAGATAAATGGCTTCCCAAAACTTTTGCTCAAGGGATTCAAAAATAAATGAAAGCATGTATTTTGGTTTTTAATTCGATCATGATGTAGAGAGTATTAAGACGGTAAGCTTGGCTCGGTAGTAAGTTTTGATGGAATATGAGCGCATGCAGGGGCAGATCCAGGATTTTTCGTCGGGGGGCACAACTTATTGATGTTGAACGTCGAGTTTTTGTTATGGATGTAATGATAATAAAAATATAAAATAATAATACAACAATATTAAAAATTACATAGTTTATAAATTACACTCGTTCCTTTCGAGTTTTCATATTTTGATATCATTATACAATAATTTCATTATTGAGTTTCAAAAATATATCTTTCTCTACATAAACAATTGTGCTATCATTCATCCACTGATCACTCATCCGATTACGCAATCTATTATTTATAATATTCGTTGCAGAAAGCACTCTCTCCACAGTAGCGGTAGCAACCGGTAGAATCAATGCTAAAGTCAAAAACTTGTAAACCAATGGATATACCGAATTCTTCTTTGTCAGAATTAACTTTTCTGCACGATCATCAAGGTCGTTCAAGCCTTCAAACTCTTTGCTAGAGCGCATGTCAAAAATATAAGTCCCAAGTTGATTATGAAGTATAACGAGATCTAATGGATAAAGTTCTGCAAATCGAATCAAACTTTTCTTATCAAAAGAAGAAAATGAATCTTGTGAACATAAACAAGCTACACACGAGTAACTCTGTATTTACCTCTGAGAACCGATCATTCAATTCTTGAAGTTGAAGATCGATGACAGAGTAGAACAAATCGACCTGATAATGATGTAAATTTGTAAGTTCTGGAGGATTCCGTTGTGGGCGACCACGAAGTTCACGATGTACAAACATTTCATCCATGTCGGGTACATCAATATAATGCTATTGACAGAAAAAACATACTTCTTCCCAAAAGGAGTCTCACCCTTCATCTCTTATTATTTGTAGTCGTCGTTTGCATAACTTCACCAATTGCATTGCATTCATAATGTCTTGATCTTTTCGTTGTAATGATTTTGATAGTTCATTGAAATCCCCAAGACACTTCTCATCAATTGTAAATTAAATGCAAAATCAAATGTCTGTATCGACTCCAATAAATTTGTCGCGTCGGATTTTTGGTCACAAGAACAAGAGTCATCTTCAACAATCATTGCAAGTACATCAATAACAGAAGAGAACATGACAAGTAAGCTGACCAATGAATTATAATGTGAACCCCATCACGTATCACCGGCACGTTAAAGGGTTATTTCTTGATTTAGCCCTCGTCCACTTAAAATGTCACCTCTCTAATGCCTCAACAATAAAGGTTGATTAGTTCTCTCGAAGATCACAACATTTAGAAGACGCTCCAACAGTATTTACCACATCACCAACTACGCGAAAGAAGTTAGTGATAGGAATATTCTTCTTCGCAACAGTTACAAGAGCTAGTTGGAGTTTATGAGCAAAACAATGAATGTAAAAGGCACATGGATTCTCCTTTAAAATTAGTACATTTAGACCATTAAATTTACCTTGCATATTACTTGTTCCATTATAAGCTTGTCCTCTCAATCTAGACATGCTCAAGTTATATCTAGAAAATAACTTATCAATTGCAGCATTCAGTGACAGAGTCGTGGTACTTGTGACATGTTCAAGCCCTATGAAGCGTTCATTCACATGCCCACTTTTATCTAAATAACGTATTACAATTGACATTTGTTCCTTCATTGATACATCACGAGATTCATCAACTAGAATAAAAAATAATGAATCGCCAATATCTTTGATAATAACATTGATTGTCTCAAAGGCACAAGCATTTACTATATCCTTTTGAACATCAGGTGATGTCAATTTGCAATTTTGAGGAGCATTTCCAAATGTCACAGTTTTAATATCTTCATTATGAGCAGCCAAAAATTCTAATTGGACTAAAAAATTGCCTAGATTAAGAGAATTATTGGGCTCATCATGTCCTTGAAATGAGTGCCCATGTCGCAATAGAAGTCAAATACAATCAATAAATGCATTAAGACGGGTAACATATGCACTTCGTACTTGTTCTGACTGCTTGTGCAAAACTAATTGAATGTGTTGGTCTTGATTCATCAAAGCTTCACACTTAATACGAGCTTGATTATGTGCAGTATCATGTTCTCCAACATGAGTATGAAGTTTTTTCTTCTCTTTTCAACATGTAAAACCTTCACCAACAGAATATTCACCCCCACCTTGCTTTCCAGAACTTGATTTAAAAAGATAACAATACAAACAATAAGCGACATATTTTTCTACACTATGCTCCAACCAAGAACCGAACTCTTTAAACCAAGAAGGATTAAATCGTCTAGCTTTTACTCCAAATTGTCGTTTTGGAAAGTCATGCTCATATGGCTGACAATGACCTATTAACATATATGATCTTCGAACTTGATCTCGGATGTTAGCATTGTAATCTAAAATGGGTATCCTTAGACCAGGATCAGTTGGAAGTTTAGTGACATCAAATTCCTCATTATTCGACGTCGCCCCAACATTTTTATTGTCCAAATCAGTTTTTTTTTTAAAGTATCTCTTCATAAGATTACAATAATACTCAATTCAACAATACCGAAACTTTAACAATTTCAATTCAACACGCCCCAATTTTGAGCATCATCAACTCCATAACAGTCAACAATACCCAATTCAATTCATTGACACTACTCAGGCAGTCACCAGTCAGCAATACCCAATTCAACAATACCAAATTTCAATTCCATAATGTTCAATCTACTGCACACAGCACACAACAATACCCAAACCGTAGTATTAAAAAAGAACAAAAAACGTTGATTTTAAGATATCATCAAGACATCAACTACTAAAGAAAAATACCTGAGTGATAGGAGAGCAGGCAGAGGAGGCACGACTAGGACTGGCCGACTGTGGAGGTTGGAGGTGGAGGAGACTGGAGAGCAAAGGAGGCACGCGGCAGACAGAGCAGGGAAAGTGGGAACTAGCAGCAGAGCCTAAGGCGGACTGGCTAAGCAGGGGAACGACTAACAAATGGAACAAGTCGGTCTGGCAGAGCAGGGGAACAAGGCTTCAGCTTTCAGGTGCGATGCTTGCGAAGAATCAAACAAAGAAATGGAGGAGGTTTTTTGGGGAAAGAACGAGCCAACGAGGGGTGAAATTAGATTTTGGGCATCTGGGAATTAAATTAGGGATTGGGAATAATGGCATTTGGGAATTGGGCTGGACCCGAGTCTATAACTGAGCTTTCTATCTTGGGCTGAGACTTAGCCTATAAGTTCAGGGTTGGCTAGTGCCCACCCTAGGCATTACTGGGCTCCGCTCCCGAGCGCAGGACTTCTGTTAATATCTTACTGTTTATCTCCACTATTCTAAACCTAACGTACCAGTGACCATGTCAACTTACTTAACTTCATAAAGCTGCAGTATTAATTAACATAACCTTTTATACTTTCTAGTAATTAACATAACCTGCTTGCATAAAATGTCAAATATCATGTTTTAGACACCAAGTCAAATGTTTCACCTAAAAAATAGCATGACATATTATTAGAAAGTTGCTACATGATTACATGCGTTGAGCAAGATATTTGATCTTAGAACCTAATTGTAGATCAAAGTTGCAAATCGCTCATTAGGGAAGCGTGCAATAAGATGGAAAATTTGGGTAGACATAGATTTTGTAATTTCTCACAACTCTATTACCGACATCCATGATTTACTGTTCATCATTTTGGTGCTTTCTTTGAGGCTTGCTTCCCGCTCTAAGAATCTTCTACCTCGTTAATTGAAAAAAAATCTTTCGTATTCGTTAGCCTACAACCATCTAACCAATGCCAACACAATCAAGACCTTAGCTTCCTTAACTGTCATAGTTCCAGATGTGAACTGAATTCGAGTGTAGGCACAATAGACCCGTCAGTTCTCCAAAAATCAAGGTACGTTCTTGCCCAGATTCAGACCAATTTCAATAGCTAAAGACAATAAATAAATGGGTGAAGTATCTCGTGCATTCTAGCGCGAAGCATCTAAGAATTATATAATTCTAAAAGCGACAGGTGGAGACATACGGATTTAGATGAGGCGACCATAGCATGGCGGGTACCGTGGATGGGAAAGCAAGTCCCAAGGGGAATTGATATGCTGCAAGGAGCAGCGCCGTCCATAGTGCCGCAGCAATCGCAGTCATCTTCCTCCTGAGTAACCTGAAAACACTTAGATCGTCGTCGGATTAAGCAAAGATCGCAAGGCGAGACAACCTGGATCAGTAATTTCTATAAGACACCTAGATCAGTAATTTCAACGAGATGGATTATTGTGTGTGGATCCCCTTTCTCACCTGGACACAAATACCAATGAATCGAAAGGAATGGGTAGGGATGGCAAAAAAGCTCGTCGGCTCGGCCTCGGCTCGGAAAAAGCTCGAGCTGGCCCGGCTCGGGCTCGGTTACAACGAACCAAGGCTCGACCCGAACCTCATTTTTTTTGCCAGGCTTTGCTCGGCTCGGGCCAAAACAAGCTCGGTACAAAAAATCTCGAGTTGAGCCCGAGCTTTTTTCTTTAATTTATAATAGTATAAACCATACAAATTTTAAATTTTTTAAGTAAAAAATGTAAATTTGACATTAAAAAAAATAAAAAACCGAGCCGGCCCAGGCTTGGCTTGGCTCGGCTCGACCCCTAAGGCTCGGACCAAAAGCTCGGACCGAGCCTTATTTTTTTTGACCAGGCTCGGCTCGGCTCGACTCGGGCCAAAAAAAGCTCGGAACAAAAAAGCTCGAGCCAAGCCCGGACTTTTTTTTTTTTGGGCTCGGCTGGCTCGTTGACATCCCTAGGAATGGGCAAACCTCCGAACAAATTTGTTTGACAGAAATTATTATAATTTATGAGATGGGTTAATTAATAAAAAATTGAAGACAAAAATGCATAAAAATAAGGATTAAAGTAAGGAAAGAGTGAGGACTCTAAATGAAATTAAAGTATGATGTAACAAATAAAAATGTAATTTGAATATATTTACCCTTAGATCAAACTTAGTGTACAAGAAGACAAATTCATTCGCTCTTTTATATTTCATTAGCTTTATCAAATCTATTAAACTTTTGTAAACATGTTAAAAAGTATAAAGAATTATGATACATTTAACAGAACTTATGATTTGTTATCTATACAGATATTTAATACCACCGATACTAAATAACATTATTTTAAAGGAAAATATCCTTGTCTATTTTTGCAATTGTCAGGAGGATCAAGCGCTGGGAGATAGTTGAAAAATTCTGAGTTTGAACTTGTTTTTTGAGGGGTTTGAATACAGTCATTTATGGGATTCAATGGGGGCATTGCAGTGAAGTTTTTTTGTACATTTGTTTAGTGAAGGAAGATTAGAGATGTTAGCATTGAAATTTTTGTACATTTTGTGTAGCGAATGCAGATGGTGTAGTTTGAGGTTATGTTTGCATGCATGTTCTGAAGTGTAGATAGTAACTTTTTTTTTTTATCCCGTTGGTTGTACATGGAATGTAATGAATATATTTGGTGTAATGAGCTAGTATTAATTGTATATGGTATGGTTTGAAGTAAATGTTTTGCTATTGCGGGGATCACAAAAAAGTTACCATCTACACGTCAAAAACTTTGCAATTGTGGTGTTGGTTGTCACCACAATAGCAAAACATTTCCCGACATCCATATAAAGCAATACCAACTACAAAATAAAAAAAATTACAAGCAGTGGCAGAAGCATGTAGAAACCAATGCTACAGAATCTCTTATCCCAAAGTAGACCCTAAACCTCGGTTCTAAGATCACATAACACACGCAGCTCCCGACCCTCTTCACTTTCATTGTACTGAATTTTTAGGGTTCGAACCTCTAGACGCAGAGCATTGTTGTCGACTTTCTATAGTTTCATATTTTGGAGCAATCCCAATATTACACATTTCTGTCTTGTAACCATAAACATCATCATACCAATCAAAGTAATATTAACAACGTGAGATGATGTAATTGATGCATCCCCAAAATATTCTTCCTGGATTATCGTCAATCCACGATGTCTTCAAAACGAAGAGCTCTCCGCAATAACACATGACCACGCCTATTCGATGGTTGCTATCCGAGGAAAATGCCATATTTGCTAATGAAGAAAGATGGATGCACGACCCCCTGGAAACCTTTTGTACAATTCAATGATTATTTGGGTAATTTTCCCAGAAATTCAAAGTTGGTCCAATTTTTTGTTTAAAAGGGGGCAAAACGAAAAAAAAAACAAAAAACAATTGAAACGTCTTCAATATTGATTTTAAAGCTTTTTCTAGATCTTATGACAACAGCACTTTTAAATTCTAAAACTTGCACAATATAAATATTACGAGCATACAGAAAGGTAGAAAATACTAAATTTTATAAATTTAATTTTTTGGCATTTGATCTGGACCATGATACGAACTGAAAACATTTTTTGGAGAACATTGTTGTAAATTCCACACAATATGCCCTTCGGTCAATAGTACAAGAAATTTATTTCCAACATACATGCAAAAGAACAAGATAACAGTCACCAGGTACTTGTACATAACTAGCCCCAAGTTCCTTATGAATCAGCAAGAGTGAAGGTGCTACCAAAATAAAAAGTTTAAACCACCCCTCTAACTTTTGATGGGATCAAAGTGAAAGATAATAGCATGTAATCCATGTCAACAACGTTATCATAGTCAAAATCTCTCACACAGGAATGCCTAATTCTGAAATCTTCAACATCTTTTTATCTATCAATGTCCTTTGTTGGCGGAGGTATGATGCCATAGAAGCAACCTGGCATAAACATTACATATCTAAAAGTTAGATCCTTCCTGTTAATGCAATCATCCAAAGCACAGAACCAGAATGACTCACATCTGCTCGTAGTTTTAGAGTCTCCCTTCCAGGAGTTTCTCGTAGCAAATCCATCAAATCTAAGCAAAGCATGCAACATAAATATTTGTGCAAATAAAATAAAAGTCAAATCTTTGAAATCTATCCAAAACTTGATATTTAACATTCTAGAGTGCTGGCAATAAGAGCAGCCAATGACCATCCTGCTCTCAGTCAGTGCAAACAACATGCGAAGAACAAGCAAGAAATTGAACATATAGTTCTGATTGTTTCCACCTTTCAGCTCAACATATTTAATTTGCACGACTGGAAAAATCAATTTAAGGGTATTGTTATTCTGTGTCAAACAAGGAAAAACACAACTATACCACATTATATCTGTTTTCTTTCTAGATAATTTAAGTTATATGGAATTAAAAACAAGGCGCTCAATGACAAAAAAAAAAAACCCTACACCCGAAAATAAAAAATTGTGGAAAAAGAAACGGCAAGGCAGAGAAGAATTCTAGAACCAGCCACAGTTAGGGACCACCCTCAATAACAAGATAAACAGATGAGACTGATTATGTTGGGGGGTGGGTGGACAGGTTAATTGTTACCAGCAGCTCCAGCTTCTGCTTTGTAAACTGATCTTGTAAGATTTCGAAATTGAGTTCCAGCACTCCTACGAATTGTTTCAACATCAGAATAGAAAATGATGAAATCTTAGCTACATATGCACCAAACTGCTTAAACCATTCTTTACATTAGGTTGGAATGGCCACGTTTCATATCCTTTTCAGCAAGAGATGCTCTTTCCAGAAGTTTTACGCTCTCCTTCTTCATCAAGTCAACAGAAAGACTCAACTCTTTGACATTCTTTTCTGCTCTAACGAATTGTGCCTGCCCACAGTTGTAACCATATGAATATCCAGGGTTTAAACAATCACTCAGGTATTGAAAACACTTGGGGATTATGAAAGCTAGCACAAAAATGAGATACTAGTTTCATCTTGTCTGCATATATAAAGTGAAAATTTTCTGATGAATAAGATATTAGTATACCTCCTCACTTCGAAGTCGGCCCAGTGTATGTCGGAACAAAAACCTTCTAGGGCCTGCAAACAACAGGTATAACTAGCTAGTGTGAATTCTATATATATATATATATAAAATAACGAATGACAACCAAGGGGCGAAGAGAAGGCATGTCCCCCTAAGTTTTGTAATTTGCTTTTCATACAGTCAATTTTTCTAACTTATTTTGAAGGTTTCATCATTGCCACCAAATTCTATAACTCTAGGTTGGTCACACTCATTGTTTAATAAAGCTATTTGAGGCTAACGCCTTGAATTCAGCCTCACGTGAAGCTTTCACAAAATGCTTTAAGGCTAAGCCTCGAGGTGACGACAATGTTTGCCATTTGTCTTGTGTTTTCCGAACATTTTGTTATTGACCTCAGCTTTTTGGGCTATTTCTTTGTAATCTAGGATGTTTTACGAGTTTTTCACTTTTCATTTTTACACGCGGAAGGGAAGGAGAAGGAGAACACATGATTGCTGGTGAAGAAAGATACAAAGAATGAGGAGAAACTAATAGTAACGAGGAGGATGATGTTGATGATTCCCTTAAAAATCCTAGTATATTTTTGTTGTTTGTTAACTACAGAACTTATTATATGATACTTTATCAATCTATTTTGCATTTGTTTGCTTGTTAAACTTCTAAATTTCTTATTATATTATGGACTTTATTGGTTTATCTTGAGGCTTACGCCTCACTTCATGAAAATAAAATGCCCCAGTACCTGATGAAGCCTTTTACACTAGGGTCATATTTTCCCTATTCTCCCCAACTATTCCCTCTGTCACTGCTTTTTAAGATTTCTGGCTTCACCTATGACATTGGTCATGGTATAGTAACTTCAACTAGTCAAGTGTTTCCAGCTGTCTTGAACGTAGTGAACGAAAGCTCAAGTCCACTGACACAAGACAATATGAAAGGAACCTTGAGCAGGGATTCAGAAGCAAAATTGAACCAGGAAGTTAAAGGAGTCATATTAGATTATCAATGTTAAGAGCATGCCTGGCTATAAATATGGATGAACGATAGTTATAAGTAATCTTATTTTTACAAGAAGTTACTTATAAGGAGGGTAAAAGTATCATATATCGAAACAGACACGCTGTTTTTATTAAAGTTTTAATTATTTTATTTAATAGATTAAATTATTTAAATAACCTTTAATCTATTACATATTATCTGTTTTGCTAGTACACACCCTACTATCAAAACAAGTATTTTTTTCCCTTAATGTAAGAAAACAGAAGTTGCTTATAAGCACTCCCAAATTGTCTAGACAAAGAACAGAAGAAAGTTTGAGTTATATATAAGCTCAACCAAACATTATCAAAGTGACAAGTCAGGTTAGGATCAAATGGTAAAATTGTCCACCTAACATTAGTCCTCAGTAAAAAGAATGTCCAATGAAGCTAAAAAAATTGTCATAACAGAGCTTCAAATATAATTCGTTCGACAATCAATACAATTGTAAATGTATATTATCATTATATCTACTTATAGAGGTATATGTATGACTAATAAAGACTCTCTTTCCCTCCAAGGTGAAAGAAAGGAGAGGAGAGCACACGCACCACGCATAAGAAGGAGGGCAGCTGTAACGGCAACTCCACCGGCCACAGCTGGGTGTTCTCTTGCTCTAATCAATTCATCTGATATAAAATTGGAATTGGAAGATGGCAAGTAAATTAACAAATAAAGCACATCAAATAATGAGAGTGAGAGCACGGACAAGCACCTTTAGCTTTGTGAAAGAAAGCTTCTTCGTGAGTTCTGTAACGGGATCTTATTTGTGGGATAAAATCCTGCAAATTATAAAACGAAGACGAAAGGTTTACACTTGTTGAAAATAAATCACAATAAAATATGCGTATATAGGAATAAGGGAAGGGTGGTGCATACTTGGATCGTGCGGAGATGTGTTGAAGATGATTGCTGGAGTGAGCGGGCAGAGCGAATGGCGGAGTCCGTGGACTGCTGGACAGTACGGGGCAGATCCTCCGATATGTAAGAATGCCATGGCTTCTCCACTGTCTGATCTACTGGTGACGACGACGGCGGCGGCGGAGGCGGAGGTACCTCTTCTCCCATCTTAATTTTGTATCGTCGTCTCGTGATGACATTTACACTTGTAATTTCTTTATGGGTTATAGGCGCAAAACTCACTACTTTGACCGTATTGCGTAATTATCTCTATTCTTTTAGATGGACAAATTAGCCCCATATATGGCCTTTAAGGTGCAAAACAGTCCCAGCCTTGCATCCATCACGCTTGCTGTTAAATTCACTTATTAAAGAAAACAAATGAGAAATTTTAGAAGGGCAAAAAGTCATTCCATACCCATTCACTTATTAAGGAGCTATTTATTTATCTTGCTCCAGGACTTGCTGTAATTAACTCACCCGAATTTTTGCAATTGAATGGAAATGTAAGTATCGAGACTTAGAGGGTGTTTGGTAGAGATTAAAATTGGATTAAAATTGAAAACTAACTGTTATTGTTGATTTTTATTAGACGAATGAGACCCAATAACGGCCATATTTTCAATTTTAATTGAATTTTGAACTCTGCCAAACATGCTCGTAAGTGATTTGTTAGGTAGAGTATGTTATTTTCGAGTTACATGTGAAAAAGAATCAGAAGGGGACAGAATGATGGGCTACGTCTGAATTGAATAGTGGCGGTGGTTCGTCCATTTTAATTCAGCGGCTTGTGGTGGTTGTTTCAACTCGTGTTCATGGTTGTTGTAAGTATTGTGTATGTATTGGTGTGTTGGCCTTTGAGTCACATTATTTTTTCATTCTCATTCTTTTATTCATTTTCAATCACACATACTTCAATAAAATAATATTTTCCATTACATCAATAACGTTTCTTTCTTTTTCAACTACATATTCTCCTATCACATCAAACAAAAAAAAATACATTCTTGTGGTGTAGCGACCCGAATTTTAAAATGTCAATTTTATAACTTAAATTATGTCGCTACGACATTTCCCGTCAAATTTTAGAATTTATTTTACGTCTGTTGAGTCGTCTAGCAAAACATTTAATATAATAATTCGAAAACGATTCTTAATCTTAAAAAATTCAATATTTTCTTCTTGGGTCGAATTTTACACCCAATACCTATTTTAAATTTCTCTCGATCCATTATTCTTTCTCGGCCCAAGTTTAAGTCCGTTTTTAGCCCAATCGATTGTCCAATTTTGAAGTATAAGTTTGTAGGACTCTATAGTATCTAACCTAATAAACCACCCATTCCATCTTCAAATATTCAACTCACGGCTGCCAATCTCTCAGAAAACTTGGACATTCAATTAGGTAAATTCTTCAACTTTTGAGCAATTATTTTTATTTGTTTTCATCATCTTCATCTTCTAATTCACGTTCCTATCGCCCCAGTTCTTCAAAAATTCAAGTTGCAATCTTCAAACCCGAAATCCTCCTCGGCAAAAACTCGGTACAGGTAACTCATTCGAAATCAATTTTCAACTTCTTTGGAATTCTATAATCACCATCCTTCCCAACATTGATATATATATAGAAAAAAAGAAAAAGGAAAGAAGAAGAAAACGGATTTTTCGAGTTAATGCCGTAGGTAGAGTTTTATAGTAACCTGCAATTTCGATTCTTGCTCTTCATATGTTACTCTGCTATTGGACTTCCTTCTCTGGCCACGATTTTGGCTGAAAATCATCAAAATTGCAAAACCCAATTTGGACTCATGCTTGAATTTTGAAACCAGACCTCTCAGACATGAAATTTTGATTTGGGAGTGGAGGGTTTGTAATTAAATATGGAGAAACCATTTCTTAGATCCTCGATTTTTGTTGGAAGCCATCAAAATTGTAAAACCCATTTTGGAATAAGGTTGATTTCGAAATCTGGTCTCTCTCTCTCGTGAAAATGGTATTTGGAAATGGGGGCTTTCATATTAAATATGGAATTTCACTTTTAAATCCGAAAGTTTGGCAAAATGTTTAAGTTAGTCCTCTAGTTGATTTTAATTCTTTCTTCACCCCTAAAGTTCATGCATTCTTCAAATTAATTATAATATATTTCCTAATTTTATCTTATTGGCATTAAACATTTTAATTTTCATAATTAGATCCTAAAGATTTAAACAATTTTCCAATTACTCAATTCCTTACTTTCAAAGGTTCAATCAAAGTCCCTAAAAGTTCTAAAACATTAATTAGGACTTAGTATCCTAAATTATATTAATTTTGTTCTTGCTAGACGAGGTCGCGGGAAAAGTTTAAAGCACGGTATCATCACATCAGTTCAATTTCAAGAAAAATTTCCAAGACTTTGAGGTGGGGTTTACATTTATGCAATTGTGGTTATTTTGTCTATGTTAATTCTTGATGTGTGGTTTTGATTGTGATATGATGCTTATACATATGAAAAGGTTGCCAGGGACCGTAAATAGGTCCGGGATCGAAAGTGGGTCCTTGGGGTTGTCCCACAGTGCAAAAATGGTTATGTGCTATAACATGTTGTCAGGGACCGTAAATAGGTCCGGGATCGAAATTGGGTCCTTGGAGATGTCCCACAGTACATATTCTACAGTATGTTGTATTGGTATTATATTCATAATTTGATTTCACGTTTAGATTTAACTTGGACTGATTGCTGTTTCCCCACTGAGTATAATTCGTTATGCTCACCCCAATATTTATCCACCATTTCAGGTTAAGGAGCTCGGCAAGGCAAGGCAATAAGCGGGGAAATCATGATTAAATAATAGACAATTTAATTTATAAATTTTTGAAACTAGTATTTTAATAGCCAGTCTCCATTTGTCTTAAATCTCAAATTTTAGTATTTTGCAAATTGTGACACTTTACTTATTATGTTTGGTATTGACTCTTAGATGAGTGAACTATTCAAATGATGTTTCCGCATTTTAATGTTAAATTGCTATAGTTTTGAAAAAAATAAATATTTACGCATTTTGGCGTTTATTGAGGAAAATGATTTACAGGATATTTCGACTTAAGTAGCGCCTTGAGTTTAATGAAAATTGGGGCGTTACATGTGGAAATAATGTGGCTCAAACAGGGGCTTGTATCTTGTCACTTTTAACTTCTTTCTGTCAGTAAAGCCTAATTTCTAGCAAAAGGCTAGTAGGTCAAAGATGGCCACTTTGGATATTGCACGTGGATTCTATTTGGTACTAGTACTTCCACGGTCTCGATTTAATTTTCCTACACGGCCTTTTTAACTCTCAACCCACTAGTTGTTATGAGCAAGAAAAAATCTAACTTGGCCCAACATAGTGGACTGTCTCTACTCAAATGAATCGCCACCCCAACCTGGGCAATTCGTAAGGAAATCTAGCAAGGTGAGATTTTAACATCGACTGATTCTAAGGTTGATGCACTTGAGGTTTCAAAGGCTTTTTGGAAAGGACTTAAAACAACCAACTCTCTAAGTGTCTCTAGAACACTTGGGGATGAAGACATGGAGTCGGAGAGCTCGGCGGATAAGCCTCAAGCAAGTGTTAAAAATGCAAGTAACGGTAAGAAATCGACTCAAAGTGATACCAAAGCTCCATGGGTAAATCTTTTCAAAGATAATAGGAAATTGGATGAAGGGTTTGATCTGGAAATTATTGTTGACCAGCTTAATATAGTTACTTTGGAGGATCATGATGTAGATGATGTAGAAGGATCTTGTGGGTTTTGCTTTGTTGGTTACTTTGCCGGAAGATTCTCGAGGAAAATGGTATTATTACAAATGTGTGACGCTTAGAAGGTTGAATACCAATATTTCATTCGTGAAAGTGGTTGGTTAATTTTCAAGTTTGAAAATAAAGCATCAAAAGCTAAGGTATTGCATGGGGGCCCTATCATGATACATTTTCCCGTGTAATCCTTGATGATATCTCGACCGCTCGCAAAACCATCCTTGACACATCCATCAATATTGATCTTAATAGATTCGACTAATGGGGCATGCCAACAAACCATAATAGGGGAAGGAGAAGAAGGAGGAGTCATATGAATACCAAAAAGTGAAGTAATTTGCATGTCATTACGCCAATGTAGTGGTCAGAATAATCCTCCGTATGGAAGAAGGAGATCATATGGTATACTCGCCAAATAATTCATCTAAGCTCATGTGAATACCCATATGCTTTACATCATTCCTATTGGTCCAAAGAAACTAGAAAATCAGTAGGAGAATAATGATGCGAATGTGTCCACTCCATGCAAATTGTCCAGAATATCGCCATCTGTGAAATCTCTGTCTAACGCTATCACCTGCGATCATAGTAATCTGGAATAAACCTCTAAAATGCTGTAAAACCTGCTCAGATATACTGTTATCAGTAAAAATATGGGTGATGGTCTTAATATTAGAACAACACTGACATCGAGAAGCTAACTGACTATCGATCCTCCGCTGAATAATAACATCCACTGGAATCAGATCTTGTCATAATTTCCAACACAAGAAAGAGATAATGGTAGGTATGATAAGGCTCCAAAGTAGACAAAATGAATTATGTACTGGTCTACTAGAATGGTTCAACTCCTATCCTAACTTAGCAAAAT
This sequence comes from Fraxinus excelsior, assembly GCA_019097785.1. NCBI lineage: Eukaryota > Viridiplantae > Streptophyta > Magnoliopsida > Lamiales > Oleaceae > Fraxinus > Fraxinus excelsior. The sequence goes on along the minus strand of CM032635.1, from coordinate 21,174 downwards.
ATCTACCATCTAATGTAGCCCTTCAAAAAACACAATCAAGTGCATCAATACATAGTGGTATAGCCGCTATCTACTCTACCGTAGGTGATGGAAGAACGTGTAATAATCGTCCAAAATCCCATCCAGTCTTATCAAAAAATTCCTGCACCCTCGCAGATGTGTGCTGCCTGTGTTGGAAAATTAACGCAATGTAGTCTCACACATCCAACAATCATGTTAAAAGAAAATATGACATGCCTTAAGGTGCCACGTAATAAGTAGCTCGGCACGTAGTGCAAATCTCTTCAATCTCTTCCATACAGGTGACGCTAAATAGGAAACCGTTGCAAACGATGTATGTGTCCCTCTACAATATTTTCCATGTAGAAATTGAGCCCAAAGAGAACTCTGAGACCTGAATAACCACAATAGCTTCAGGGAGAATATATCCACCATATCCTGTAGTCATCTAAATCCCAATCCACCCTCATCGGTAGGAAGACAGATCTCACTCTAACTCTGTCAATGTAAATATCTTGCATGATCCTTAGAATCCCATATGAATCGTGTAAATATACTATCCAAACTTTTCAATATTGCACTGTGAGGACGTATAATCTGAAAGAGGTATAATGGTAAAGAAGAAATAACTGAGCTCAGCAAATTAATCGTGATGCCCATCCAAAAATCCCACTCCATACCTTCATAATGAGATCATAAAAAGAAAGCTCTTCTTAGCCCCTTTAAGACAAAAGGACTCCTAAGTATGTAAATGGCTGTCTCTTGTGTGGAAATCCTATCAAAATCACCAGCTTTCGTATCTGAATATTCGATGCCCACCTAGGCAATATAAGACCACTCTTGTCTCGATTCATCAATTGTCTAAAACTCCCTCATAATGATCCAAGGAATCGATGACTTATTTGTAGGCTTTTTCTGGTCATTAGCGAATATAATGATGTCATCAGCAAAAGCAAGATGAGAGACAAGAGAAAAACCTCCATGCCGATATTACATACTAAGATATGCCTGAAACCTCTAAGTAAGTAAGTGAGATAAGTATTCTGCAACAATAATAAATAAAGAGGGAGAGATAGAATCTCCCTATCTGAGTCTACATGATGATGAAAAAAAAACCATACGGAAGGCCATTCAGAAGCACTGAAAATCTACATTCCGAGATATACCATCTGATCATGTCAATCTACAACTAGTTAAAGTTGAACTCTGCTAGAATAGAATAGATGAATCCTCAATCCATACGATCATATGCTTCAACCATGTCAAGCTTCAACATAGTATTCTCTCCACGCACTCTATTGTCTAACGTATGGAGAAGTTCCTGAGTCAACACTACATTATCCCCATTTAAGCAATCGGAGACAAAACTACTCTACGGAGAGAAAATGATACGAGGCAGTAATGAACTCAATCAAGTTTTATATAGCTTAGTGATAAGCTTATTGAACACCGTACACAAGGTAATAGGTATGAAGGCCGTCCATCTACAAGCATTCTCACACTTTAGGATCATTAGGGTTTAGGGTTTTTTTTAGTTGAAGGAGGGCGGTACCTCCGAGAGTTTATTAATGTCCTCACTTGTGGCGGATGAATACCGTGATTACAACTGAAAAGAAGTAAAGCAATAAATGAGAAAGTACTACTTCTCTTACATCAAAAGTAAGAGAAGTAGTAAAAAAGTAAGTACTACTTTCCTTACATCAGAAGTAAAGTAAGACAGTAAATAAGGAATTATTACTTCCCTTACAGTAGAAGTAAAGAAAGACAGTAAAAAAGGAAGCACTACTTCCCTTACAACGGAGATAAAAAAATATAAGTAAAATCGAAATACAGAGAAACCAACTTAAACTCGGACTCTGATGCTGGGCAAGCCATATCTGTCAATTTAAGCAAGGACGCCATGGTAGTATTACCCATCCAACAATCATGCCAGAAGAACATTTGTCCCGTTCCAAGATGCTAAGCAGTATGTGGCTCAGTGTATGGCGCAACTTTCTTCAGCCTCTTCCAGGTAGGGAAGGCCGAATAGGGAATTGCTGCAAATGACGGGTGAGTCCCCATATAGTATTTTCTTTGTAAGAACTGAGCCCAAAGTGAGCTCTGGGTCCGAAACAACCACCAAAGTTTCATAGAGAAAATGTCCACAACATCCTGTAACCATCTAAAGCCCAAACCACCATCTGCAGTATGAAGACAAATCTTTTTCCAGCTCCTCCAATGTAGACGACACACATGTTCCTTCGAACCCCACAAGAATCTCTCAAATACGCTCTTTAACTTTTTCAAAATGACCTTAGGAAGTCGTAGAATCTGGATGAGATACAAATGTAAGGATGAAAGAATAGATCGCAGCAAAGTAAACCTACCCCTAGAGAAAAGGAGACGTAAGGCCTACCCAGAGATCTTATTCCTGACCTTCATAATAAGATCATCGCATAGAAAACTCCTCTTAACCCCTTTGAATAAAGAGACTCCCAAGTATGTAAATGGTTGTCTTTGATGGGAAAAACTAGTCAGGATCACAAGTCTGTGTATCTGAATATCCAATGACCGTCTCGACAATATAAGGCCACTATTGTCTCGATTCACCAATTGTCCAAAAACTCCCTCATAGTGTTCCAAGCACTCGAGAACCCTCTTGATAGACTTTTTCTGGCCATTAGTGAAAATAATGATATCATCTGCAAAAGCAATGTGTGAAACATAAGACATTCTACCATGTCGGTACTGCATATTAGGATATCCATGAAACTTCTGAGTGATTAGTCGGGAAAAGTAATCTGCAACAATAATGAAGAAGCCTCTAAATTCTGATGACAAAGTGTAGGTGAAACTAACACTTCCAAGCCAATCGAGTCCCGTGGCCTTACCATCATATCCTCTAAAAGAGGATTAAAGTATGTAAAACTACCAATCATGGGAGTGTTGTTGATTGGATTCGAGGATTGAGTAACTGGTTGAGCATCTAATGTGGGAACTGGTTGGCCATGATGGCTCGCTTGAGTGGGAGCAACTGTCAACTAATCCGGAAGTAAAGAAGTAGAAGTCTGTGGATTAGTGATACTAGTAACTGGTGAGGGTGGTGACAGTGTTAACTATATGATCGATAGTAATAGTGGTAGCCAGGGATAGTGGAAGGAATAGAGGTAATATTCTCGGAAGTTCCATCCCGTCTCTTTTGATTACGCTTAACCGGCGTCCATCTCTAGCAAGGCTGAGCCGCAGTTTCCTTAGCCTTACCTTTGTCCTTAGCCAAAACTAGGGGGCCTTAGTAGTATGGTCAACAGCTACGGGGGCAACAAGTGGTAGCGTAAGATGCGAAGTATTAGGGCATTGTTAATTCTTATATCCAAAATGTCTGCATCTAAAGTAAAAATCAGGCACATTATCATATATAACGGGCTACCAATACGCTCCCATCTTCTCCCACGCAATCCATACACGATCAGGGAGCTTACATTCTAGGTCAACCTCAATACAAACTTTATCTTCACTGTGTCGTCGAAGATCAGATGTAGCTTTATCAATACGAAGCGGAAGCCCATTGGCCTTAGCTATTGACCTATAGCTATACCATTATTAATCGATGTTTCCCTTAACAAATGAAACAATTGGACCAGAGAAAAATCATTAAAATCTAGAACATTGACTTTTTCGCACAATACCTTGAAGACAACCAACAATTGACCATGTTTAGAGTGAAATTGGCTTGGACCCAGGGCAAGGCTAGGTTCACCAGGGTAGGAGGGAGCTATCCTATGTGGTCTGCCACCTGGGTCGACCTGGGTTGCATTGGAATTGGCAGAATTCAAATTCTTCGCGCGCGAGTTCGAACTAGCCCAATCTTTAGATCCAAATTCGTTTTGATTGGGGCCAAATTGGTTGAGACCCATGGTTGGGCTAGGTGTGCCAGGTAAGGGCATACCTAGCCTAGGTGGTGTACCGCCCTATTTCGTTGGAACAACATCGAAAATTGGAGCGGAGCAGTGCTCTATCGCGAGCTTCGCGACATGGCAGTTTTCAGATTGAAATTCAGCATGTTTGAAGGGTGATATGGATGAATTGCGACCATGTAAAGGATCATCTGGATGTGGGGAAGATGTCAGTAGGGGTTCGCGACCCTGGTGTTGCCACCAACGCCAGAATCTACGTTCTTCGCTAGCAAATTCGTGACAGTCGCGACTGGAGAAGAACTTGCTGCAAAATTAAGTTGTTGTAGAGGCTTTTGTAATGAATTGGTGGCATGTGTAGGTTCACCTAGTGATGGGTAGTCGGTAGGTGGTGGATTCTGGCCATGGGGTTGGTCGGAATTTTGATTTTCGGCCATTTTCATTTTTTGGCAGATTTTTTCTAAGCTCAATTTCTTGCAATTTTGTGGATGAAATTTCTTGATTTTTGGTTGTAAACGAAGCTAATGTTAGGGGCTTTCCTAGGTTACCCAAATCTGGTGGTTTAGGAGGTCGATCTTTGCCGAAATTTTGATGTATTTTGGGCAATTCTAGTGAGAATGGAGAGCATTTGGGGGTAGAAATAAAAAGTGAAAGGGTGCATTAGGGTTTAGGGTTTTAGGGGTTTAAGGGTTAGGGTTTAGGAGTTTTTTTTTTGGTTGAAGGAGGATGGTACCTCCGAGATTTTATTAATATTCTCTCACTTGTGGTTGAGGAAGATCGTGGTTACATGAGAAAAAAAGCGATAGAAGGAAAAGTACTACTTTCATTACAGTGAAAATATATGAAAAAGAGCAATTGTAATGCAATAAAAATGAAGTACTAATTCTTTGTACAATAAATTCAGTATAGTAAGTGAAACCTGAACTACGAACATCTAAAGCTGGGCAATCCATGTCTATCAATCTGTACCAGTGCCCTAATATGTCAAGGTAGGTCGGGTGATCCAAACTTTTGATAACGCCGGTGATCCCAACCCTTTGAAGCAAGAGAATCTGCAACTTGGTTGGCCTCTCTGTATATATGGAAAATTGTGTCCCTATCGAAGGATATGAGGTCTCTGATCTGTCTGAGAATGCCCTGAATCGTTCATGGTCCTCCACCCATAGTGATGCAGTGAATTGCAGTCGAGAAGCCCAACCTGAAATCTTGCTCCTGACCTTCATAATGAGATCATCATAAAGAAAACTTCTCTTGGCCACCCTAAACAAGGGAATCCCCAAGCTGCTGCTGATGAGTAAACCTAGTCAAGAACACAAGTCTCCTGATCTGAATGTCTGATGCCCATTTGGGTAAAATAAGATCGCTTTTGTCTCTATTCACCAACTGGCCAGAGACCTCATCGTAATATTCCAAACAGTCAAGGACCCTCTGATAGACTGTTTCTGACCATTGGCGAATATAATCATGTCATCAACAAATAAAAGATGTGAGATAAGAGTACTACCCCTATGCCAATATTGCATACTAGGAAATGCCTGAAACCCTTAAGTGAGAAGGCAAGAGAAATAGTCCACATCAATAATGAACAGGGAAGCGAGATGGGGTCACCCTGTTTGAGCCCTCATGAGGATGGAAAGAAACCATAGGGAAGACCATTCAAAAGGACTGCGAATTGACACTCTGAAATGCACCGTCTGATCCTATCAAATCCAAATGCCTCTAGTACGCAATAAATGAATCCCCAATCCATGTGATCGTATGTCTTAATTGGTGTGCTGTCGTAGGCACCTAAAAATAGTCCTTAAACCTCTAAAACTAATGTAGTAGTGGAAATAAGGGTCGATCCCACAAAGAGTGTGCAATTCAACAATTTTTGCTTCGTATAATGATTGAGGGGTTTTGTTTATAACGAAATCAATCTTATAAAAAATAACAATGTAAATTAATGAGTTGTATTAAATCAATGAAACGAGTCTTGATCAAAGTCAACTTCCACCATTGGAGATTTATAACTATTCATCAATCCACAAGGAATAATCAATTCACATTCACAATATTCATCGTTGGAATAGATTCTTATTTCTCCTTAATTTTAGTTAATCAGAAACCAGCGTTTTAATTAACCCTAATTATCAAATAATCTCAAACCAGCGCTAAAGATTCAATTTAATAACAGCTTTAAATAATAGAGAAATCGATGAATTAGATAATACAAACACCAGCGGTTGCATTAAATCTATTTAAACATTTTTCTTAAGATTTAATAATCTCTATCGCAGAAAATTATCAAATCCTAGTGCTTCACAAATTAAATGATTCAAACAATTATGGATTTGAGAATTAACTTAGCTATAGTTTGCAATAAATGAAAAACTAATAGACCTCAAACATGGCAATCGTAAAATTATGCATAGAAGAATATTCAATACAGAAAATATAAATTAAACAATGAAAATAGGTGGATCTCACAGTTATAATGTTTTCCAAGGCTTCGGTATCCTTCAATCAATCACCAAGAGTTAGTTACACATGATAGATCTAGGAAAAATAGAGAGAAAATAGGTTAGAGCCCTGAGTTTTGGCCTCTTTAGGTCTATTTATACTTCTCTACACGTTCTTGGCCAATTTGGAGTCTTTTTCTCGAGTTTTCGCGGCCTAAACAATAAAAACCTAAAATCTATGGCGGCGCTTGAGCGCTATAGGACAGCACTTGAGCGCTGAAAATCTGTTGAAATTGTGTTTTCTCGGCTAGTGAAGCGCCTGAGTGCTGAGTTCGTAGCGCTTGGACGTTAGAAATTTGTCCACTTTGCGTCTGCTTCAATATTTTTATCATAACTTCCTCTTCCGATGTCCGATTGAGATTATTCAAGATGCGTTAGAAAGATAACTCAAAGGGCTACTTTTATTCAGAGACCATTTTCAAATTCGATCATTTGCCATGTCCAAAATTGGTCTCAACATGAGGTTGAAAATCGATGCAAAACTTTTCAGCTTGAAAGATGATATGTGAAAATGTCTTGGCCATATTTCATCCTTTTGAATCCTTTCTTCATCCAATTGGCCTCTAACACTCTCAAGTTCTCATCACGAGGTTTGATACAACTTTTAAATATTTGCACCTTAGTCCCTGAACTTTCACTTTCTTCCATTTTGATCTCTTTTCATCTATTTCTTCCAAATTATGCAATATCCATAGAATTGCTACCTAAACTAAAATATGAGAATACTAAGTTTTCATTTCTTGGATCTTTTTCATCATTAATTGCTATGAAACACATGTTGGCAATTTCTTCTTGACTTTCATCTTCATCTTAATCGCTTTATCACATGTCGCTTGAAGAGCTTTCTTCTGGAAAAATTTCTTTTTGTTTGGGCATTCGGTGCTCTTATGACCCTGTTTATCACAATTGTAACAAATAATTTTTTTACCCCTTTCTTCATTATTTTCTTCCTTATTTTCGAATTTTCTGTTGCTTCGAAAATTTCTCCATTTCTTAATAAGAATGACAAAATCTTCAAGCTCATCATCGTTCATATCATTGCTTGTTGTTCCTTCATCAATTTTTGATTTTAGAGCAATTTGGCGTCGTTCCTCTTTTGATTCTTCTTTGATCTTTCTTGTCTTTTCCTTGACATCGGCCTTGTTGAGTTCATAGGTCATTAAGGTTCCATACAATTCTTCTGAAGGATATGTATCAACATCCTTTGTGTTTTCTATAAGCATCCGTATGGGGCTCCATTCTTCCGAGAGTGACCTAAGCATTTTACTCACAAGCTCACCATTAGTAAATTTACGATCAAAACCTTTGAGGCCATTAACAATATCAGTGAAGCGAGTAATCATGTCAACAATTGGTTCATTCTTTTTCATGAAGAAATTTTCAAAATCTTTATCTTAGTTTCCTTTACTTTACTAGTTCCAATATAAGTATTCTCTAAAGCCTGCCAAATATCATAAGCTGAATCACATGTACAAATACGATTAAATTCATTTCTATCTAATGAACAATAAAGTATATTTTTTGCTCTAGCATTTAAGGACAATTTTCTTCTATCTTCTTCATTATATTCTTCTCTAGGTTTTGAAATTATTTGGTCCGGTTTTCCATCAAGTTTAATAACCTTAGTAAGCTTATGAGGACCAAATTCAATAACTTCCCAAATATTATAATCTATAGATTGAATAAATATTGTCATCCTAGTTTTTCAATAGTTATAATTAGTACCATCAAATAAAGGACGACGATTTGTAGAACACCCCTCAAAAGTTTGAAAAGTATGGTTAGCTATTACTCAAGATAATCTTTAAAAATGAGCACCTTGCTCTGATACCAATTGTTAACCCAAGAATAACTAACCAAGAAGGGGGTGAATTGATTTTTGAAACTTTTTCGACACTTAGTCTCAAAACTATTCAATACACAAGATAAAAATGTAAAGTGTAATATAACAAGTAAATATACAAGTACGATAACTTAATTCAAGTATGGATATAGCACAATATAAATGGCATTGTAAAGTAAAGTGCAATAATGTAAAGATAACAAAACAATTTAATGGGATTCGATAAACAATGTGTTCTACGTCCCCATTACCAAGCTCTCCATCACGAGCAAGGCCAAATGCACTATAATGATAACTTACAATAAAGAGTACCAATCCTTAAGTGACTTACAACAATGAGCACTTATCCTTATGTGACTTACAATAATGAGCACTTATACTTACAATCGAGTTTTCACAAGGCTCTCGAAACTGTCAAGTATAAGTGATAATTTTACAATTGAAGAAACTCTTTTAACCAATGATATAATCAAGTTAAGTATTTGAGAGTTAGAATAACACTTCAATAAATAGCAAATAGTAAAGCTCAAGTGTTAATGTTGTAAAATTTGATGAATGATGGATGATAAAATAGTTTGTATCTTTGTATCAAAGTTTTCAACCAACGATCTCTCTTAACAAATAATACAAGTTAAGTATGAAAAGAGATTTTACACTTTAATAAAAGTGTTGGAAAATAAAACTTCTACAAAAAATGAAGAATATATGAGATTATGAGAAGTTCTTTGCAAAATAGAATTCTTGATAAAATGGATAAAAACTGGTTTTGATCAATCAATGAATTCTTTGTGTCAAAGTTTCCAAACCAATGATCTCTCTTAACAAATAATACAAGTTAAGTATGAAGAGAGATTTACACTTAAATCAAAGTGTTGGCAAAGAAAACTTTTAGCAAGAATGAAGAATAAATGAAGTTATGAAAAGTTCTTTGCTAAAATTGAATTCTTGAGAAGATGAATAAAATAGGTTGAATCAATCAAGAAATTCTTTTGTAATAAATGAAATAGAATTTAGACTCAACTAATCCCAATGATTTCTAACAAATAAGCTCTTAAAAAATCTCTTTTAAGTTGGTTGGATTGAATGGAAAAGAGTTTGGTATTTATAGAGCAAAAATAGACACTCTCGGGTAAGTTCGATCCACCAGAATGTTCGGTTGATCAAAATATAGTCGTTGCAAATCAGACCGTTATAAATTCGAAACGGTGACTTTCGGTCTACCGGAACGTTTCAGACAGGTCGAATAGCTTTCAGTATTTTGATAATATGTTTCTCTCCCGATGTCCGATTAAGGTGATTTAAAATGCGTTGGTAATTTAACTCAAAGGGCTACAACTTTGCTTCAGAAATCATTTTCCATGTCAAAAATCTGTCACAATATGAGATTGAAAATTGGAGTATAATTTTTTGATTGAAAGTTGAAGTGTGATCTTTTGAGGGACGTTTGAAAATGATTTTTTCAAGGTTTTTGATATATTACAAATGTTCATTTTTTAAAGATCATTTTCATGTCAAAATAATTTATGCAAGTAATGAATTTATGAGAAATACTTGAGCTTTATGCACTTGCTAAACATTGACGAGTTATACCTTTATATATATAAATGAGGTTCGATAAATAACTCTATCTTCAATGTTCTTGATCTTTTCGAGCCTTTCTTTGACTTGTATCTCGAATGATTTGTCTTGAATGCTCGTTTAACCTTCACTTGTACTTCATTTGAGTGTGATAATAATCTTTATAACTTTGAAGGCTTAAACACTCAATTTAATTTGTTAGTAAACAAGATGGGCTTGTTTGTTATAATCAAAACATTAAGGTCATGATCAACCATAGATCAACACCTTTGTCAACCCTAAACCCTACTAGCAGTAGTTGAGTGCTGAATAAGGGGATGCACAACAACTGGAGGATGAGGAGGTGTCTTCGAAGTGCACTTATCATAGGAGTGGCCCATATGTCTACAATTGAAGCAAAAAATCAGTCTCTTCTCATAAATGACCGTCTGCCAAAAGCCGCGATTACCACCACGCTCAATCCAAACCCTGTCAGGCAATCTAAGCTCCAAATTCACCTCAATGCACACCTTAGCTTCACTAGGTCGTCTCAAGTCCGAGGTGGCCTCATCAATCCTTAGGGGTATTCCTATAGCCCTAGATAAAGCAAAGAGGAACCCCTTGGCACACAAGTGTATCGGAAGCAAAGGAAATGAAACCCATATAGGAACTATCGGGGTCTCCTGCTCTGGTTTGAAATCACACGTCCACTTAAGGATCCTCATCGAACACCCATCAATGTACCAGGAAGGCTTAAGAAATAGCCCGCTGTAGTCTTCCTCATATGCAAGGTGGATAAGTATATGGTTTTGGGTTTGGGGTTTGGGGTCTGGATAAGAATCGTGATGGAAAGATTAGTTGAAGGTGTATGAGTATGAGTCTTACTTGATGAAGGTCTCTCACCAAAGAGCTTCATAACCAAGTCATCAATGGCAAGTCTCTTGGTGGATCCAACCTTCATGCCGTGCTCCTTCCTAAAGTGATCAATCAACATATGCTTGATACTATGCCGCTCTGAGCTGGTATCAGCCAACAGTCCCTGTGTGTAAGGTGGATAAGTATATGTGCAGTGTCGATCAATCCCACCTCAAAGAAACCATGAAATCCGAACTTAGAGAGAAAATCTCACGTACCTTCCTTATGGTCAGTTTACGATGGGAAAATTTCCCTACAAGTGTGTACTTGTAAGGGTCAGCCAAAATAGCTTCCTTCGAATAAGTCAAATCAACGGCTGGCTTACCTAGATATATAAAGGGCTCCTTGAAAGCGAACCCAATAGCAGAAGAATCATTTGTAACCTCTAGAACTGATGCAAATGACTTCCGTGCACTCCTCTCAGCTTGAAAGCCAGTCACGGGTACTCTCGAGGGTAAATCTTCGGGTGGTAGTACATGGACATTGATCGGGTCATGCGTCGGCTCTGAAAGTCTTCCGGGTCGTAGTAGTCTGCGTAGTCGGGCTCGCTCACTGGGGAGGGGTCTCGCCTACGAGAGGGGACCCATGTAGGTGAAAAAGGCTGTCCGGGTGATGATGTACTGAATGTCGGGCGAAAAGCAGGTGCATCTGATCTCATGGTGCTCTGTGCTGCAACATCTGAAGCATGTGAGAGTGACCTGGTGACTGTAGGTACGTCGTCCTCAAGGTTTTGCAAGCAGTCTCCAAGTCCCATGCCATCTATGTCTCTCTGTATATGTTCCTTCACCATATCCTGGATAGGAGTCGTGATGGAAGGACTAGTTGAAGGTGTATGAGTATGAGTCTTACTCGATGAAGGTCTCTCACCAAAGAGCTTCATAACCAAGTCATCAATGGCAACTCTCATGGCGGATCCAACCTTCATGCCGTGCTTCTTCCTAAAGTGATCAATCAACATATGCTTGATACTATGCCTCTCTGAGCTGGTCTCAGCCAACAGTCCCTGTGCATGATGAACTATCCCTGTACCTGATCCCTGTGCTGACTCAGTACTATCTAAGTGTGTCCTCAGTGATGGAGAACTGATTTGTGTCGGCTCAGGGGATACCTCAATAACAGGGGTGGGAATAGGAGTTGTGGTAATGATAACAGGAGAAGTAGGTACCTCAATAGGAGCGTCTGGAGTAGGCTCAGCAACTGAATGAATAAATGGTGGTACCTCTGGATCGACTATTCCTGTACTGATCTGCAAAGCGGATCCTGATCTCTGTGATGATTGAGTACCATCTGTATGTGTCTCTAAAGAAGGAGAACTGATATGTGTCGTAAAAGTCGGTGTCTCAGTGGCTGAGAGAGGAGTAACAGCTGTAGTAGTGATAGTAGGGGAATGAGCTACCTCGATAGGAGCCTCTGGTATAGACTTAGTAACCGAATGAATAACTGGTGGTACCTCTTGAGCTACGGTCATGGGGGTCGAGGTAGGAACTGACGATGTAGTAGGCACTGCTGAAACTGGCACCCACTGCTTTCTCGGTTCCACAAACGTTACCTTGCCTTTACCTTTGTCAACCCTACTAGAAGTAGTCGAGGGGTGAATAGGGGGAGGTACAAAAACTGGAGGGGGAGGATGTGTCCCCGAAGTGCACTTATCATAGGAGTGACCCATATGTCTACAATTGAAGCAAAAAATCGGCCTCTTTTCATAAATGACTGTCTGCCAGAAGCCGCAGTTACCCCCACGCTCAATCCAAACCCTGTCAGGCAATCTGAGCTCTAAATTCACCTCAATGCACACCCTAGCCTCACTAGGTCGTCTCAAGTCTGAGGTGGCCTCATCAATCCTTAGGGGTATTCCTATTGCCCTAGATAAAGCAAAAAGGAACCCCTTGGCACGCAAGTGTACCGGTAGCAAAGGGAATGAAACCCATACGGGAACTATCGGGGTCTCCTGCTCTGGTCTGAAATCACACGTCCACTTAAGGATCCTCATCGGACATCCATTAATGTACCAGAAAGGTTTAAGAAATAGCCTGCTGTAGTCTTCCTCGTGTGTAAGGTGGATAAGTATATGTGCGGTGTCAATCAATCCTACCTCAAAGCAACCATGAAATCCAAACTTAGAGAAAATCTCACGTACCTTCATCATGGTCGGCTTACGATGGGAAAATTTCCCTACAAGTGTGTACTTGTAAGGGTCAGCCAAAATAGCTTCTTCTGAATCAGTCAAATCAACGGCTGGCTCACCTAGATATATAAAAGGCTCCTTGGAAGCGAACCCAATAGCAGAAGAATCATTTGTAACCTCTAGAACAGATGCAAATGACTTCTGTGCACTCCTTTCAGCTTGAGATAGGCCTGGACGGCCAGAAATTGCAGTAACATAGGTCTTTCGGCCCTGATTGAGCCCTGTCTGGGCTTCGTGTGGAAAAACCGATGGTGGAAATGAACTCGGATTAACAGGAAGAATATTCTGAAAAGTTTTTGTCGGAGGGCCACCGGAAGTCCGCCGGCCGGCCGCCGGAGGCTCCGTTTTCCGGCCAAAATCATTCGACGTCAGAAAATTATGATTTTTTACAGTGTGAAGCGGAATTTTACGCTGATCATCGCGGTGTGGCGCGTTTTCCAAGATGAAACCTGTGGTGGCCGGAATCTGCAGTTTTCCGACGAACTGGGCGTTCGCTGAATCGGGAGGTGCGCGCGCGTCCGAACTCCGATTGGGCTGATATTTCTGTCGAAGGTGCTCCAAGGGATGGGTAACATGATGGTCCGGCGCGTGTAGCTGATTGAGCTCTGGATTGGGAGTAATTGAAAAATCCGTTTTCGGCTCCTCGGGATTTGTACTTTCAATTTCTGCCAAATCAGACGTTGGCGACACCATTCCCAGGGTTTTTGGGCCTTCTGAGTTCATTGGTGATGGTCCCATATCCAAATTCTGACCCGAAGAGCTCGAAACGGGTGCATTGGAATGCGTGCCGAATTGTTTTTGATTTAAATCCTTTCCAAAAGCTGTTGAAACTGTTATTGGTTGCTGAAAATCGGTTTTGCATGACGTTAGGACTACATTGTCATTGATTTGAGTGGTATTTTGTGTTGGTGGATCAAGAGTATTGATGTTTTGGAGTTTTTCTCCCATTCTAGAGAGAAGGGAGAGCGTTTGGGGGTAGAGAGAGAAAGTGAAAGGGTGAGAATGGTTTGGGGTTTGGGGTTTGGGGTCTAGGGTCTAGGGTCTAGGGTTTAGGGTCTAGGGTCTAGGGTCTAGGGTTTAGGGTTTAGGGTTTAGGGTTTTTTTTTTGGAAAGACCACTAGTGTGGCTATTTTATTCCAAAACAAAAAGAAATACATGAAAGGAGGGGGGCATATACCTGACCTCCAGCAAGTGAAAAATGCTAACAGTGTCTAAAAAATGAAATGCGTGTAATAGTAAATGAAAGGTGAACAAAAACTAGTGAAAGTCGGTCACGGGTATTCCCGAGGGTAAATCTTCGGGTGGTAGTACATGGACATTGATCGGGTCATGCGTCTGCTCTGAAAATCTTCCGGGTCATAGTAGTCTGCGTAGTCGGGCTCGCTCACTGGGGAGGGGTCTCGCCTACGAGAGGGGACCCATGTAGGTGAAAAAGGCTGTCCGGGTGATGATGTACTGAATGTCGGGCGAAAAGCAGGTGCATCTGATCTCATGGTGCTCTGTGCTGCAACATCTGAAGCATGTGAGAGTGACCTGGTGACTGTAGGTACGTCGTCCTCAAGGTTTTGCAAGCAGTCTCCAAGTCCCATGCCATCTATGTCTCTCTGTATATGTTCCTTCACCATATCCTGGATAGGAGTCGTGATGGAAGGACTAGTTGAAGGTGTATGAGTATGAGTCTTACTCGATGAAGGTCTCTCACCAAAGAGCTTCATAACCAAGTCATCAATGGCAACTCTCATGGCGGATCCAACCTTCATGCCGTGCTTCTTCCTAAAGTGATCAATCAACATATGCTTGATACTATGCCGCTCTGAGCTGGTCTCAGCCAACAGTCCCTGTGCATGATGAACTATCCCTGTACCTGATCCCTGTGCTGACTCAGTACTATCTAAGTGTGTCCTCAGTGATGGAGAACTGATTTGTGTCGGCTCAGGGGATACCTCAATAACAGGGGTGGGAATAGGAGTTGTGGTAATGATAACAGGAGAAGTAGGTACCTCAATAGGAGCGTCTGGAGTAGGCTCAGCAGCTGAATGAATAAATGGTGGTACCTCTGGATCAACTATTCCTGTACTGACCTCGATAGGAGCCTCTGGTATAGACTTAGTAACCGAATGAATAACTGGTGGTACCTCTTGAGCTACGGTCATGGGGGTCGAGGTAGGAACTGCCGATGTAGTAGGCACTGCTGAAACTGGCACCCACTGCTTCCTCGGCTCCACAAACGTTACCTTGCCTTTACCTTTGTCAACCCTACTAGCAGTCGAGGGGTGAACAGAGGGAGGCACAACAACTGGAGGGGGATGAGGTGTCCCCGAAGTGCACTTATCGTAGGAGTGGCCCATATGTCTACAATTGAAGCAAAAAACCGGCCTCTTTTCATAAATGACTGTTTGCCAGAAGCCGCGGTTACCCCCACGCTCAATCCAAACCCTGTCAGGCAATCTGAGCTCCAAATTCACCTCAATGCACACCCTAGCCTCACTAGGTCGTCTCAAGTCTGAGGTGGCCTCATCAATCCTTAGGGGTATTCCTATTGCCCTAGATAAAGCAAAAAGGAACCCCTTGGCACGCAAGTGTACCGGTAGCAAGGGGAATGAAACCCATACGGGAACTATCGGGGTCTCCTGCTCTGGTATGAAATCACACGTCCACTTAAGGATCCTCATCGGACACCCATTAATGTACCAGGAAGGTTTAAGAAATAGCCTGCTGTAGTCTTCCTCGTGTGTAAGGTGGATAAGTATATGTGCGGTGTCGATCAATCCTACCTCAAAGCAACCATGAAATCCAAACTTAGAGAAAATCTCACGTACCTTCATCATGGTCGGCTTACGATGGGGAAATTTCCCTACAAGTGTGTACTTGTAAGGGTCAGCCAAAATAGCTTCCTCCGAATCAGTCAAATCAACGACTGGCTCACCTAGATATATAAAAGGCTCCTTGGAAGCGAACCCAATAGTAGAAGAATCATTTGTAACCTCTAGAACAGATGCAAATGACTTCCGTGCACTCCTTTCAGCTTGAGATAGGCCTGGACGGCCAGAAACTGCAGTAGCATAGGTCTTTCGGCCCTGATTGAGCCCTATCTGGGCTTCGTGTGGAAAAACCGATGGTGGAAATGAACTTGGATTAACAGGTAGAACATTCTGAATAATTTTTGTCGGAGGGCCACCGGAAGTCCGCCGGCCGGCCGCCGGAGGCTCCGTTTTCCGGCCAAAATCATCCGAGGTCAGAAAATTATGATTATTTGAAGTGTGAAGCGGAATTTTACGCTGATCATCGCGGTGTGGCGCGTTTTCCAAGGTGATACCTATGGAGGCCGGAATCTGCAGTTTTCCGGCGAACTGGGCGTTCGCTGAATCGGGAGGTGCGTGCGCGTACGAACTCCGATTGGGCTGATTTTTCTGTCGAAGGTGCTCCAAGTGGTGGGTAACATGATGGTCCGGCGCGTGTAGCTGATTGAGCTCTGGATTGGGAGTAATTGAAAAATCCGTTTTCGGCTCCTCGGGATTTGTACTTTCAATTTCTGCCAAATTAGACGTTGGTGACACCATTCCCAAGGTTTTTGGGCCTTCTGAGTTCATTGGTGATGGTCCCATCTCCAAATTCTGAACGGAAGTGCTCGAAACGGGTGCATTGGAATGCGTGCCGAATTGTTTTTGATTTAAATCCTTTCCAAAAGCTGCTGAAACTGTTATTGGTTGCTGAAAATCAGTTTTGTATGTTGTTGGGAGTATCTTCTCATTGATTTGAGCGGTATTTTGTGTTGGTGGATCAAGAGTATTGATGTTTTGGAGTTTTTCTCTCATTCTAGAGAGAAGGGAGAGCGTTTGGGGGTAGAGAGAGAAAGTGAAAGGGTGAGAATGGTTTAGGGTTTTGGTTTAGGGTTTAGGGTTTGGGGTTTGGGGTTTGGGGTTTGGGGTTCAGGGTTTAGGGTTCAGGGTTCAGGGTTCAGGGTCCAGGGTTCAGGGTTTTTTTTTTTTTTTTGGAAAGACCACTAGTGTGGCTATTTTATTTCAAAACAAAAAGAAGTACATGAAAGGAGGGGGGCATATACCTGACCTCCAGCAAGTTGAAAATTATAAAAGTGTCTAAAAAAATTATTAAATGCAAGTAACAGTAAATGAAAAGTGAACAAAAAACTAGTGAAAGCCAGTCACGGGTATTCCGAGGGGTAAATCTTCGGGTGGCAGTACATGGACATTGATCGGGTCATGCGTCTGCTCTGAAACTCTTCCGGGTCGTAGTAGTCTGCGTAGTCGGGCTCGCTCACTGGGGAGGGGTCTCTCCTACGAGAGGGGACCCATGTAGGTGAAAAAGGCTGTCCCGGTGATGATGTACTGAATGTCGGGCGAAAAGCAGGTGCATCTGATCTCATGGTGCTCTGTGCTGCAACATCTGAAGCTTGTGAGAGTGACCTGGTGACTGTAGGTACGTCGTCCTCAAGGTTTTGCAAGCAGTCTCCAAGTCCCATGCCATCTATGTCTCTATGTATATGTTCATTCACCATATCCTGGATAGGAGTCGTGATGGAAGGACTAGTTGAAGGTGTATGAGTATGAGTCTTACTCGATGAAGGTCTCTCACCAAAGAGCTTCATAACCAAGTCATCAATGGCAACTCTCATGGCGGATCCAACCTTCATGCCGTGCTTCTTCCTAAAGTGATCAATCAACATATGCTTGATACTATGCCTCTCTGAGCTGGTCTCAGCCAACAGTCCCTGTGCATGATGAACTATCCCTGTACCTGATCCCTGTGCTGACTCAGTACTATCTAAGTGTGTCCTCAGTGATGGAGAACTGATTTGTGTCGGCTCAGGGGATACCTCAATAACAGGGGTGGGAATAGGAGTTGTGGTAATGATAACAGGAGAAGTAGGTACCTCAATAGGAGCGTCTGGAGTAGGCTCAGCAACTGAATGAATAAATGGTGGTACCTCTGGATCAACTATTCCTGTACTGACCTCGATAGGAGCCTCTGGTATAGACTTAGTAACCGAATGAATAACTGGTGGTACCTCTTGAGCTACGGTCATGGGGGTCGAGGTAGGAACTGCCGATGTAGTAGGCACTGCTGAAACTGGCACCCACTGCTTCCTCGGCTCCACAAACGTTACCTTGCCTTTCCCTTTGTCAACCCTACTAGCAGTCGAGGGGTGAACAGAGGGAGGCACAACAACTGGGGGGGGATGAGGTGTCCCCGAAGTGCACTTATCGTAGGAGTGGCCCATATGTCTACAATTGAAGCAAAAAACCGGCCTCTTTTCATAAATGACTGTTTGCCAGAAGCCGCGGTTACCCCCACGCTCAATCCAAACCCTGTCAGGCAATCTGAGCTCCAAATTCACCTCAATGCACACCCTAGCCTCACTAGGTCGTCTCAAGTCTGAGGTGGCCTCATCAATCCTTAGGGGTATTCCTATTGCCCTAGATAAAGCAAAAAGGAACCCCTTGGCACGCAAGTGTACCGGTAGCAAAGGGAATGAAACCCATACGGGAACTATCGGGGTCTCCTGCTCTGGTCTGAAGTCACACGTCCACTTAAGGATCCTCATCGGACACCCACTAATGTACCAGGAAGGTTTAAGAAATAGCCTGCTGTAGTCTTCCTCGTGTGTAAGGTGGATAAGTATATGTGCGGTATCGATCAGTCCTACCTCAAAGGAACCATGGAATCCAAACATAGAGAAAATCTCACGTACCTTCCTCATGGTCGGCTTACGGTGGGAAAATTTCCCTACAAGTGTGTACTTGTAGGGATCAGCCAAAACAGCCTCCTCTGAATCTGTCAAATCAATGGCCGGCTCACCCAAATGTATAAAAGGCTCCTTGGAAGTGAACCCTATAGCAGAAGAGTCATTTGTAGCCTGTAGAACTGATGCAAATGACTTCCGTGCACTCCTCTCAGCTTGAGATAGGCCCGGACGGCTAGAAACTACAGTAGCATAGGTCTTTCGGCCTTGATTGATCACTGTCTGGACCTCGTGTGGAAAAACCGATGGTTGAAATGAACTCGGATTAACAGGACGAACATTCTGTTGAAATTTTCCCGGAGGGTCGCCGGAAAGCTGCCGGCCGGCCGCCGGAGGCTCCGTTTTCCGGCCAAAATCATCCGTTGTCAGAAATTTATGATTTTTTACAGGATGAAGCGGAATTCCTTGCTGATCATCGTGGTGTGATTCGTTTTCAAAGGTGATACCTGTGGCGGCCGGAATCTGCATTTTTCCGGCAAACTGGCCGTTCGCTGAAACGGACGGTGTGAGCGCGTCCGACCTCCGATCAGGCTGATTTTTCTGTCGAAGGTGGTCCAAATCATGGGTAATATGAAGGTGTGGCGCGTGTAGATGATGGTGCTCTTGATTGGAAGTAATTGAAAAATCCGTTTTCGGCTCCTCGGGATTCGTGCTTTCAATTTCGGCCAAATCAGACTTCAGCGACACCACCCTAGGGGTTTTTGGGCCTTCTGAGTTCATTGGTGATGGTCCCATTTCCAAATTCGGACTGGAAGAGGGCGAAACTGGTTCATTGGAATGCGTGCCGACTTGATTTTGATTTAAATCCAATCCAAAAGCTGCTGAATCTGATATTGATTGATGAATATCTATTTTGTCATCGATATGGGTGGTATTTTGTGTTGGTGGATCAAGAGTATTGATATTTTGGAGTTTTTCTCCCATTCTAGAGAGAAGGGAGAGCGTTTGGGGGTAGAGAGAGAAAGTGAAAGGGTGAGAATGGTTTTGGTTTTTTTTTTTTTTTAATTGAAGGAGGGCGGTACCTCCGAGAGTTTATTAATTGTCCTCACTTGTGGCGGAGGAATACCGTGGTTACAACTGAAATCAAGAAAGCAGTAAATAAGGAAGTGCTACTTCCCTTACAGTAGGAGTTATAGATAAGCAATAAATAAGGGAGTACTATTACCCTTACAGCAAAAGCAGAGAAAGCAATAAACAAGGAAGTACTACTTCCCTTACAAATGCAAATGAAATGAGAAACTAAGGTGAAATTAATAAACAAGAAGTCAAGTTCTGACGCTAGGTAAGCCATATCTGTCAATCTGAATAAGAGCCTTAATATGTCGAGGTAGATTGGATGGTCCATACTCCTGATAAAGTCGATGATCCCAACCCTCTGAGGCAAAAGCATCAGCAACTTGGTTCCCCTCTCTGAAAATGTGGGAGATCGTGTCTCTGTCGAAAGAAATGATGTCTCTGAGCTGTCTAAGAATGCCCTGAATCGTCCATGGTCCGCCGCCTCTGGTGATACAGTGAATGGCCACGGCTGAATCTGCCTCAATCCAGATAGCTAAAATCCCAAGTCCTCTGGCCAATAGAATCCCATCAAGTATGGCTCTGAGCTCGGCCTCCAAAATAAGACATGTACCATAAGATGCTGAAAATGCCCTGATGCACTGGCCAGTGTGATCCCTAATGATGCCTCCACCACTCGCAAATCTCTTTTTGACGCAACCATCAGTGTTGATCTTGTAGGATCCCACTGGTGGGGTACGCCAAAAAACCATAATAGGTGGTGGTGGGGGAGGAAGAGCGATAGAAATACCAAATAGGGGTGTAAGTGTGACATCTCCTCGCCAGTGCACATCTCGAAATAGTCTTCCGATATACAAAAAAGATATCATGCGGTAGACCCTCCAAATGATACGTCTAGCCACCATATGAATCCCTCTATGCTTCGCGTCATTCCTCTCGGTCCATAGAAACCAGAATATCAATAGAGGAATGATGGTGCGAATGTGTCCACATTGAACATGCTGTCCAGAATACCGCCATCTCTGGAACCTCTGTCTGACCCCCTCTCCTGCACTCATAGGTATCTGGAAAATATCCCCAAAGTGCTGCCATACCTGATTGGAGATGCTGCTGCCCGTGAAAATATGACTGATGGTCTCAATCTCGAAACAACACTGACAACGAGAAGCTAACTGACACCCAATCCTCTTCTGAATAACCACATCTACTGGAATAAGATCCTGCCAGAGTCTCCAACAGAAGAATGAAACGGTGGTAGGCAAAATAGTGCTCCATAGAAGTCGATACGAGTCCCGAGTCTGATGAGCTGAACGGACTAGCTGCCATGCAGAATTGGTAATGAATTTACCATCTGATGTATCTCGCCAAACAATACGATCCGGGTCGTCTGTACACAAAGGTATAGCCCCTATCTGCTGGGCCATGAGGGGTGGAAGCGCCTGTAATAATCGTCTAAAGTCCCATACAGTGCTCTCAAAGTAATCCTGCACCCTCTCAGATGTGTGCTG
>CM032634.1:34009694-34055259 GCA_019097785.1 Fraxinus excelsior | reverse complement strand
AGAATAAATTTAGGGGTGTGTATCTTACGAGTGAAGAAAGGAAACATTTGGCCACCAAGGGTCGGGATCAAAGTGTAAATATTTATTAGTTGATTCAGAGCACAAAATGATGAAAGAAGATCATATAGGATCAATTGAATGCATTTAGAGGTCGAATGAGTGAAATATAGTCGAAGTATTTTCACAAATCAATTTCCAGCCGAATAAGTTATGTTATGGATTTTTAGCATCAACTTGAGACCCATTGTTTGGATAGAAAATGTTCGAATTGGAAAATTTGTATTTCACTAATAATTGTATCCCTTTGAATTATCTTTCTAAATCATCTTGAATCGACTTAATTGGATACTTATAGAGAAAGTTATAGGTAAACTACCGAAAGCTGTTCAGAGACAAACAGGTGCGCGCGCAGGCAATTCATGGCGCACGCGCATGGCCTTATTTTCCCTAACCCGAGAGTCAGTTGGTTCTACGGTGCGTGGGCAACACTTATAACGGTGCATATGCACAGGCCTTTTTCGATGAAGAATCTTTTGTTTCCTTTTGCGATTCAAACTCTTTTGGAAACCAAATTGGACGGGATTTTGACCTATTTTCTGGCTCTTATAAATAGAGAACGAGGGATACATATGAAAAAAATCTTTCTTGCATCTTCATACACAATAATTTCATCAAACTTATCAAGAACAAGAGGCTAATTACTATATTTTGAGAGAAGAGATCAAGCCTTAACAAGGAATTGAAGGTCAATTCCACCAATATTTTGAAGAATTCAACCTTAGAATTGAAGATCAACATTCTTTGATTTATTTCATGATCTGGGTGATATTTTTCTATTATTCTTCTTGTAATTTATATATTAACATATTAGGCTAGATCCGTTTTTGTATTGGATGAATATGAAACCTATTTGTTATTTGTTTCAATTCAAGACTAGTAGTTTAATTTAATTTTTGCGTTTATTGATTAATTTTACATATCCATTGCATTATTTAATTGATTGACCACCAATTAGATAATTAGTTACTTGTTGTAGTGTTGGGAGACTCACAATAAGTTTAGAACGCGGCAAAATTAACATATGTGCAATAGATGTTAAGAATAACGTTTATAACATTTGCAATTATATAGATAATCTAAACTTTAATGCATTCTAATCATTCGAATTCAAACTAGGAATAGATTTGAGTCGTGATTAGAATAGATTTAATTTGTCTTGGAAAGAGAATTATATATCATAGTATTATCGATTGTCAAGAACGCATGAACGGAATTAGTTTACAAATCAAGAATTGAAATAGATAGCAATAGGCGGATTCGAGATTCAATACAATCATTCACACTTGATTAAAAACCACATTTTTACCGCTTTCTTAGATTAATTTATTATAAAATATAATCAAAATCTCTTTTGTTTGCACAATTCGAATTTCATACATAACTAGTAAACGTGAATTGAATTTATTCCATGTGGGACGATACTCTTAACTCATCAATTCTGTTACCGGTCCAAACCGACCCAGCAGCTCGAACTCCACATGTTGGCATAGTGACATGCCACACCATGTTTGATTGAGGAGATTGTGCATAGGACGAGCTGTTTGCGTTACGGTTGAGAAACCGAACTCCTCCGCAAGCGCTGCGGATGCGGAGCCCGGCACTTCGCTCCTCCCTGCCTCCTCATCCAACGGCTCTCCTCCTCTCACACCCGGTATAAATACTACACCCTTGTGCTCGAAAAGAGGAGGAAACCTTTTTCACAAAAAAAATGACTACGTTGTCAATCTGGTATCTTCTCTTTTTCCCTCTCATATTGACACTAGACACAAACATTTTATAAGCCACCTCCGAGTGAAAACACCTGGACCGGTTAGCTACTTTTCGATTGAACTTAAGCTGACTTGATCGTCGGAGTGCTCGTGACCGTTCCCACTCCTCCTGGGAAAGGCCACGTGTAGCTGACGTTGTGCGACGTGTGCAGGATAGAGTTGACGTGAAGACTTTTCATGTTGGCCACGGTGGATCCATTTTTGAGGTCAACAGATTGGCGCCGTCTGTGGGAAACATAGCGTAACTTAAACCACGAAACCTTCCCACCTAAAAAGTCTACTCAAACGCCCGGCTGGAAATCCTTAGAAAAGGAGGGCGGCAGTATCTAAGTAGTTTTACAATGTTACATAAAACGTTTAGGACAAATAGTTCTAGAAGTCCTCAACTATTTTACAATGTAACAAATTGCGCAACTTAATTTTTAGTATAAGCTCATCCAAAAATTTAAGTTTGTAACAATGTGTTTTGCAGCACACTTGTTAAATTATAAGCTTAATTTCACATGTCAAACTCTGTGGAAGATACAGTCAGTGCAAACGTCAATCCTCACACCCAATTGATACTTCGATATCTACCTATGCTTGGCTCCAAGTGATATAGTCTCATCTGTGTGCAAATGCCCTCTTATTACTCTTTGGCCCAAATTCAACCTTACAACTCATTTTCAGCTCTCTTTCCGCTACCATATCCCTTATTCCCTACTTAAAATATGCACAAATTAAGAGAAAATTCATTTTCCCCCAATCTTGAGACATCTCCGCAAGGGGCATATTTTTCAAGAAAAGAAGTCCCAAGCTAACTTGGAGAATGAATCTTTCTCTCGTAACGACCCTTAAAGGCAAATCTAACATTGGAGGATGATGGAAAACATGATGATTTTTTCTTTTCTTTTGTTTTATTTCTAATTAAAATCATAGTATAATCTATCTTTTT
The DNA here is from genome assembly GCA_019097785.1 of Fraxinus excelsior. Lineage (NCBI taxonomy): Eukaryota > Viridiplantae > Streptophyta > Magnoliopsida > Lamiales > Oleaceae > Fraxinus > Fraxinus excelsior. The sequence goes on along the minus strand of CM032634.1, from coordinate 34,052,496 downwards.
AATAAACAATTACATTTCCAATGATTATGGAATTCCAAAAAATCGATTTTTTAAATAGATCTTAATAAAAGTTAATGAAATGTGTAATTAAAAAGTTGATACAAATTGTGAGTCTATAAAATATTGTTAAAATTAATCATAGACTTCCATTTTATTTTTTATCAACTTTTTTAACTAAACCAAACCGGAGCTAAGTCAACAAAAAATCATAAGTTCCAGATGTACAAACTTGAGGCTTGAGTTGAAGAAAGTGCTTGAAACAATACTTGCAAAAGTCGAAAACTAAGGGTCCGTTCTCTTTACCATTTTCAAGCCGTTTTCTGTTTTCGATTTTTCAAAACAATGAAAACACATTTCTTTTCTATTTTCGGAAACGCATTTTTGAAAATAAGTTAAAAATTTACAAAGAAAACTCAAAACGACAAATCGATTTGGGTGTTTTCAGTTATAATCAAGCCAACATTTTCAAAACGCATTTTGAGAGTTTTCAAAACAATTTTTCAGAGTGTCAAAAAGACACATTTTCAACAATCTCAAAATGAAAATGAATTCAAAATTCAAAACACAAAATTGAAATACAAATAGAACAACTCTAACTTGCTATTTTACAAAACGTTGAAACCTCTATGCCCAAATATTTAGATAGACACATCTTATTACACAGTTCCAAGGAGATTATACGGAGAAGATTCATATAATTAAGCTCTTGCTAAAAATTTAAGGATAATACTACATGTACCGAATTGTTTACCTAATTTTTTACCGAATACTCTCAATATGAGATTTTAACTAGTCAACAATAATAGCCTCTATTATTAAAATACTATTTTGCCCTTAATGAAATATATTGCAAAATATGTCCAGTATATTTAGTTGTATTTTACAATCCTTCCATTTGGATCGTAGTTTCTTAGAACTGATCCTATGAATCTTAGTTCAGTATCTATTTTTCGCTGAATTAAGAAATGTTATTGCTCGTATTGATGATATCTTATAGTTGTTGCTATTTTATCTCTTCTTTCTTGGTTTTCTTCTTTTCTAAGTTTTTCGAGGAGTATCCTAACTTCTCTGGATCTTAGTTTACTGGTATTGTCTTGGATTCTTTCAAATCTTTTAATATCGTCGTGGTTCATTAAACTAATTAAGGTTGCTATTTGTACGATATTTTTTTAAACCTTTCAACTTGCCCTAAATATTCTCTATATTTTGTTAATTTTTCAAAGACTTTAGGTTGGTCTTTTTTAGTTATGTATCCAAGAACAATTCCTTAAAAAATTTCTTCTTCTATATCTTCGTATTCAGTTATGATATCTCCTATCTTTTTTATTTCTTTGTAAGTTTCTTTAGGATCAAATTCTATATTATATTTACAAACATAATCTATATCAAAATATATTTTTCCAAGGTTTTCTTGGCCAACGGGAAGTATATCTTTAGATTTGTTAACTATTTTTAGTAAAAATGAAATATCTATATCATTTAAACATAAGTTAAGACTATTATAATTGGATGTGGATGCTTGTGAAGTGTTCTTATAAATCAATAGTAATCAAAGCATAAGCATATATAAAAGTATATAAATAACTTACAGTAATTAATGGAAATAACTAGGCTTTCCCTCCAGTATGTTCTTATAGTTGCTTTGCATGTACTTAATCAATCTTCTGAATCAGATGAATATTTAAAATGTTTTGAAATCATTTGGGTCCACAACTTCTTCCGCAAAAGGCTTTTCAATTAATGTTGCATTTCTGACTCTAGAGAACTAGCCGTGTTGCCACAGACGCTATCTCACAGAATTCAGAGTCTCTGTTTTCACCTCTATTCAAACTCTTTTAAGAAACATGTTCTTACTTAAAACGAAATTTTAAAAAATAAACTCACACTTAAAGTGCTACAATTTTATTAGAAAACTGTCATTTTCCCCTAAAACATTCATAAAAAACAGGTACTTTGGCATGGCTAACATCAATTCAAAAATTATGTATTGAAAATCTTTTAAAATCTATCTGTACTGTCGATGAATCATGAACTTAATGAAATCTTTTTATGAAAGCTTTGTTGAACATAAAAAACTTCAACTTTATATTCATAAACTGAAACAGTACATGCTTACATATTATATTTATATACCTTCGGTACTCACCTTATGAAGTTTATTTTTTGATATCAAATGTTATTTCTTGATTTATACCTTCTACCAAGTCTTCAACTTCCTCAATTGGTTCTACTTCTATTTCTTGGTCTATTTCTTATATTTCTTGATTCATATATATTATCTCAATAGAATTTTCTTCTGATGGAGATGTATCTAATTCATAAATACTACTGCATTTACCACTTAAATCTTCAAAATATTCAATTGACTCTAAATCACTATTATTTTGGAATTCTTCATAGATCCTAAGAATTTTTATATTTTGTCTATCTTTTCTTTTAGGACATTAAGGGGCAATGTGTCATTCTTCATTACAGATGAAACATCTACATTTCTTAATATATTTTGGTTTGGGCTTTTCAGTCTATTTCTTTTCTTGAAATATTTTTTATGTGGTCTAAAACTTCTTTTCTTGAACTTCTTGTAGTTTTTTTGAATTTTCTTTTATGTTTTCTATATGGCTTATATTTCTTTTTATGATATCCAAATTGTTCAATTTGACCTTCATCTTTGTAGCAATACAAAGAATTTTTCCTTATTTTGTATACTTCCTTATTTTCTAGAGCTTCTCTACATTAAGTACTTATCATTCTTTTTGTAAATTCAATCCTATATCCAAGACTATCTATATTTACACCTTCTTCTTCTTCAAGGGGTAATAATTTCTCATATTCTTTTAGTAACTTAATTTTCCATGGGAATGATAATTTCGTAAAATAAGACTTTAGTATTGGTTTATTTTCTTGATAGTCTCATTGGTTTAATATATAATATATTTCTTCGAATATGCAGTTATATCTATCTAATTCACGCATATCACATATCTTTAAATTTTCCATTGATATTGTTCCTTCATTATATTTTTCTTTTTTCTTAGCATCTTCATCAACTTTGAATCTGTGTTCTAAGAATTATGTCCTTAGGGCTCTTTCAAACATTTTTAGTATTTCTTGTATATTTTGCTCATTCTAGGTATTTCTATTATATAATGCTTCAGTTGTATTTTCTCCATATTTTATTCTTCTTTTTATATTTTCTGGTAGTTTTTTCACCATTCAGATACAATTCCTCTGAATGTATGTTCTATAAATCCAAAGGTTATATATGTTTTCCATTTATTAAATTGTATAGCTAAGTTGTACTTTTTATCCATGTTTCAATAGCTTCGTCTTTATCTACACAGTCAAGATCTAACCATATTTCTATTGTATGTATTAGTTCATTATAAGATTTCATTGGATTTATTTCTGATAGGAATGTAAAATACATATTTTTCCCTCCTTATTTTATGCGCTCGTATGTTTATTTTGTATCTAAATGTACTTAGTATTCCCATATTTTGGTTTAGGTGGCAATTCTATGGATATTTCGTAATTTGGAAGAAATAGATGAAAAGAGATCAAAATGGAAGAAAGTAAAAGTTCAGGGACTAAAGTGTAAATATTTAAAAGTTTTATTGAACCTCATGATAAAGACTTGAGAGTGTTAGAGGCCAATTGGATGAAGAAAGGAGTCAAATGGATGAAATATAGCCAAGACATTATCACATATCAACTTTCATGCTGAAAAGTTTTACACCGATTTTCAGCCTCATCTTGAGACCAGTTTTTGACATTTTACATGATCTAATTCGAAGATTGTATCTGAGCAAATTTGTAGCCCTTTGAGTTATCTTTCTAATGCATCTTGAATTGTCTCAATCGGACATCGAAAGAGAAAGTTATGATGAAAATACTGAAGTAAACGCAAAGTGGACAGATTTCTAGCGCCTAAGCGCTACGAACTCAGCGCTCAGGTGCTTCACTAGCCGAGAAAACACAATTTTTAACAGATTTCTAGCGCTCAAGCGTCGCGTACCACCACAAATTTTAGGTTCTTATTTTTGAGCCGCGAAAAGCCTAGAAAAAGGGGTCAAAACACAGGAGAACCTCTCCAACTTTATTCTTCTCTATTTTTCTCTTAGATTCATGAATTGTAACTAAATTTTTACACTTGGTCGAAGGAGATTGAAGTCTCGGAACCACATATTGTGAGATCTAAATGGTTTTTCTTATTTTATTTCATGTTTTTGAGTATTGAATATTTTTCTGCACTTATTTCTATGATTGTTATGTTTAATTGTTAGGAGGCATACTAGTTTATTATTCGTCGCAATCTACCGCTAAGTTAAATATCAAATATGTAATTGTTTGATCCCTTTAACTTGTGAAGCACTAGGATTTGATGATTTTCTGCGATAGATGTTATTGAATCTTAAGAAGAATGTTTAAATAGATTGAATGCAACCGATTGTGTTTGTGTTATCTAGTTCATCGATTTCTCTATTATGTAAAGTTGTTATTAAATTGAATCTTTAGCGCTGGTATGAGATTATTTGATAATTAGGGTTAATTAGAACGCTGGTTTCTGATTATCTAAAATTAAGGAGAAATAGGAATTTATTCTAACGGTGAATATTCAAAATATGAATTGAATTATCCTTGCATCTATGATCAATTGTGGATTTCTGAAGGTGGATATTGACTTGGACCAAGGTTAGTCTTTTGATTGTTTTCGTTAATTTAGTTTTCATTGTTATTAATTGCGTTATTTACAATTGTTTGCATACAAAAAACCCTTCATCATTGTACGGAGCATAAACTATTGAATTACACACTCTTCGTGGGATCGACCCTTACTGCCACTACTACATTAGTTTTAGAGGTTTAAGGACTATTTTGGGTGTCTACGACAGCACACCAATTTTTTTATAGATTGTTTTTTTATATTTCTAGTGTATCTTTTTTTGTTGTTTTCTATATCGATTAATATCATCCTTATGAGGTATTGGTGTACTATAAGGATACCATTTTTCATATTCTTCATCACTATTAAATTCTATTTTTATTTTATAACTAGATGATATATTAGTGTTCATTTTTGTATTTTTCATTTTTTTCAGTTAACTCTTCTAACTGTTTTTTTATATTCATTATATTCTTCACCAGTAGATTCTAAAAATTTTTGTTCTAATTCTTCAACTTCTGTGATCATATATTGTTTTATCTTATGATTTTCTCCTTTGTCTTTACCTTTTTGTGTCATCCTGAAGCTTTGAGGTGGATTAACTATAATCCTATCTTTTCCTTTAAGATTTTTATATAAAAGAGCATTTCCTATTTGTATGTTGTATTCTAGATTTTCTAATCTTTTGTGTACATCTTCAAAACTTTCACTTGTACTATTTTTAGGTAGATAAGGATAACTTGGTTTTTTATGTTTTTCAACTTTTTTCAAAAATTCTTCAATTATATTTTCTTCATCCATTATATTCATCATGATTTTAGGTTCGTAACATGGCTTAATACCATTTTTATCGGTCGCCAGTAGCCTTCGGAAAACATCCCTTGTTGTTATAGCTTCCGATAATGGTTCGACGGGGTTTTATCAGCTTTAGTACAGGACCAGGCTATTTCCATTGCACCTGCAGTGGTTGATCCGAGCTTAATTGATGTTGATGTTGTGATGGAGGCGAAGGCGAAGTTGAAGGAGAACGGGTCCCGGAGCACGCGGAGGACGAAGTTGATGTGTACGATTGGCCCGAAAATGTGCCACGCGGAGTAGCTGGAGGCGTTGGTTAGAGGGGGGAATGAACGTGGCTCAAATTGATAGGTGCCATGGCACGCACGAGTGGCATCGAGAAGTGATAAAGCGCGTTGGAGGTTGAATGACGAGAAGGGTTATGCGGTGGTGGTTATGATGGACACAAAGTGGAAGTGAAATTCACAATCTTGAAGACGCAAAGATTGTAAGTTTTTTGTTTCTAAAAGATTTGATTTTAGTTATATATTTCGTAAGACAACCTGCTAGGCAATTTATAACTGATAGAATAGATGTGGAAATGAAGGCTAGAATCAACTGGTGAATGAAGCCACAAAGTGACAAAGCTCATACCTCATGAGATGGTTAAGCTTGTGCCAGCTCACGAGATTGAAGGAATTTACAAAGGTGTGTTTGTGATCGATGCCGTGGTGTCACGGACTGCAGCTTTTACCTAAGTTCTATGACCCTATCATTGTAAATATTTTATTTCATTTGTAAAATAGTTGATAATCAGAAAAATTTTAGTATGATTCTCTGGTCAAAAGACGTCTACTCCCGTCATTTGAGTTTTTGTTGCGAAGTCTATTATAAGGGGTATTAGTCTTTTAAACATTTTCAAGCTTTCTAATGTTCGCCCCTTGCACTAGCCATTGTAATTTCATGCTTTCATCTATAGTAATGTTCAGCTTTCAAGCAATCAATTATCAAGTTTATTTCAATGCATTTCAATTTTATGTTATAAGCTTTCTTTAAATTGTGATCAAATTTACTTTCGTCTGGACACGACCGAGAAAAGGAGAAATGTAGTCTAGCAGAGCAGACTACTGCCACATGGGGTCCATTTCTGTGCTAAGAAAAAAGGTAACCCGTGAAAGTTGGTATCAAAGTTGCGGCTCAAGATCTCGATAAGAAAGCTATGGAAAAACTGATCCAATTTCCTCGAACACCACAGAGGTGATAAATGTTCAAAAGATGAACACGAAACAGGGCTTGGATGCACTTGAGGTGACAAACACTAGGTTGTGTTTTTCTAAGGAGGGCATCTGAGAAAAGGTCGAGGTGGTCAAGACGAAAATTCGGGAACTACGCATCCAACTGGATGAAAGCCAAGAGGCTTGCGTAGCTATGACTGAAGATGTTGCTATCATACCTAATCTGCAGGATGAGATGGAAGTGTTAAGAGCTCAATTACTAATGCTTCAACGCGTGATTGACAATGGGCAAGCCATCGCACAAGAGCCTGTGCATAGGCTTAGAATTCTAGAATCGTGTACCTACGGAGGAGTACGTGATACTAAAGAAGTTGAGAACTTCTTGTTCGATATGGAACAATACTTTCTTACAACTTCGATCAATAATGAAGCGAGAAGGTGATAACAGCTACCATGTATCTTGGGGTGATGCAAAACTATGGGGCGGACTAAGTATGCCGATATCTAAGCCAACAGGGTCCGAATAGATTCTTAGGATCTTTTCAAGGAAGCGATCAGATCTCAATTTTTCTCAGAAAATGTGGAATATGAGGCACGTCGGGCCTTACGAACTGAAACATACAAGCTCCATTCGAGAGTATGTGAAAGCCTTTTTCAGGCATATGCTGAATATCCGAGATATGTCGAGAAGGATAAGCTATTTACCTTCATGAAAGGGTTGAAACCATGGACATGCACGGAGCTTCAAATACAGAAGGTTACCGATTTGAGCACGACCATGGGAGCCGCCGAATGTGTGAATGACTATCAGTTGGAATCTAGAAAAGATCGACCTTCAGGGAATAGTCAATCGGTTGGAGGTGGAAACAGACGTCACAAAACTAGCTCAAACTCAAATAGGGGAGAGCGTTTCCATCAGAATAGGGGAGGAACCTATCAAAACAGTCGTCAGGGAAACTTTCATGGCAGTACCAGTAATAACTAGAATAAAGGAAAAACAACGGGATGCAGGTCTGATGTCACTCCTAAATTGATGTGCTTCTTATGTGAAGGGCCCCATCGAAGTATCGGAATGTCCTCAGAAACATATGGTGAATGCATATTGTCAACTACCAGTTGGGGGATCAAGTTCAAAGCAAGATGCCCCACAAGCTAGCGTTCATAGCAAGACTGATTCCGAAGAGAATGAGGATGTAGTGGGTACGTTCTCGCATCGGTGTAATACAATATCACACAAAGCTACAAAAAGGGACAATGTTCCCTCGAAAGAGCCAAAGATGGAGGAATCGAAAGCTCGCATTTGCAGGGCAAAAGGCCTAATGTACATTGATGTGAAGATCAATGGAAAGCCAATCATGGCTATGGTGGATATGGGTGCTACCCACAACTACCTCGCAAGTACCGAAGTAGAGCGACTCGAACTTGTTCTGGAAAAAGGTAGTAGGAAAGTTAAGGCAATCAAATCTGTTGCCGAACTAATAGCTGGAATAGCGAAATCCGTGGAAATCAAAGCAGGTCCTTTTGAAGGAAGGACAAATCTATCAGCCGTTCAAATGGATGATTTCAAGTTTATTCTGGGATTGGAATATCTTCGGGATACTAAGACAGCCGTGTTGTCGTACGCCGATTCATTGATGATGATGGGTAGTAAACCGTGCGTCATCACTACACGGGGTGGAAAGATGGGCGAGAAGAGTATCTTGGCTATGCAATTCAACAAGGGTTTCAAGAGGAATGAACTCTCATTTTTGTGCACTTTTCGACTAGAGGAGATTGAAGAGGCAACTGGTCCTATTCCAAAACCTGTCAGAAAGCTTGTTAAGGAATTTGATTACATCATGCTGGAGAAGTTACACAAGAAATTGCCACCAAGGAGGGCAATCGATCATAAGATCGAACTCATTCCAGGTGTTAAGCCTCCCGCTAGGGCACCGTATCGTATGTCTCAACCAAAGCTTGAAGAGCTTCGAAAACAGTTGGGAGAAATGCTGGAAAGTGGGATTATCATACCCGTGAAATCACCATATGGAGCTCCTGTGTTGTTTCAAAAAAGGGCTGATGGTTCTCTCAGAATGTGTTACGACTATCGAGTCCTGGATAAGATCACTGTAAAGAATAGTTACCCTATTTAGCTAGTCGCCGATTGCTTCGATCGATTGAGCCGGGCTAGGTACTATACCAAGATTGATCTTAGATCCAGATACTGGTAAGTTTGGATCAAGGGGGGAGATGAAGCCAAGACTACAGTGGTAACCAGATATGGAGCCTTTGAATTTAAAGTAATGCCTTTTGGCTTGACAAACGCTCCAGCAACATTTTGTACGATGATGAATCAAGTACTTCACGAGTTTTTGGATGACTTTGTGGTGGTGTACATAGATGACATAGTCATCTATAGCGAGACATTGGAGGGACATGTACAACGTGTGAGAAAGGTTTTTAATCAGCAACGAGAGAATGAACTCTACGCCAAACCGTCCAAATGCTCATTCGCTCAGACGTCAATCAGTTTTTTGGGTCACATCATCGAGCAAGGCAAAATATGTATGGAGGCGAAGAAGGTTACAGCCATCAAAGATTGGCAACCACCAAAGAATGTACATGATGTGCGTTCATTTCTCGGGCTATGTAATTACTATCGTCGATTTGTGTAGGGATATTCAGAAATTGTATTACCCCTTACGGAATTGACAAAGAAGGATAAGGATTGGGATTGGTCATCCCAATGCCAAAATGCTTTTGAAAGGTTGAAGAAATAGATGTGGACGAACTCGGTGTTAGCCTTACCGGATATGACTAAACCTTTTGAAGTGCATACTGATGCCTCGGACTTTGCACTTGGTGGAGTCCTCATGCAAGAAGGACATCCGGTAGCATATGAGAGTCGAAAGCTGAATCCAATTGAACGTCGTTATTCGACTCATGAAAAGGAGTTGTTGGCAGTAGTTCATTGCCTTAGGGGATGGCGTCACTATCTACTTGGGTCTCCATTTATTGTGAAGACAGATAATACTGCAATGAACCACTTCATGTCCTAACCGAAACTATCGAGCAAACAGGCTCGTTGGCAGGAACTTCTGTCAGAATTCAATTTTATGCTAGAGTATCGTCCTGGATCTAGCAATCATGTCCCAGATGCACTTAGCTGTCGGGCCGACCTGGCCACTTTTTGCTCTATGGATGCTCTTTCAGGGAGCACGATTACCACGAACACAAGAGACCAACTTCGGGCACTTTTGGATAAGGACCCGGCTACTCAGTATTTGGTCGACCTCATCAAGTAGGGCAAAACTCGTTAGTTCTGGCTCGATGAGGGCCTAGTAAAAACTAAAGGAGACCGCCTTTATGTTCCTAAAGGCGGGGAGTTGAGGAAATCATTAATCATGGAATGCCAGTACACGATTTGGGCAGGATATCCTGGAGAGGAACGCACTTTTGCACTACTGCAGTGTGCATACTACTGGCCTCAAATACGGGACAACATTGCAACTTATGTGAAAACTTGTCTTGTATGTCAGCAAGATAAGTCAGATCATCAGAAAAGGTAGGCTTGCTGGAGCCCCTTTCCGTCCCAACTAGACCATTCAAGAGTGTATCAATGGACTACATTACCAGTTTGCCAAAGGTTGGAGATTTTAGCACCATCATCATCGTGGTAGATTGTCTATCCAAATATGCAACTTTTATCGCAACGCCCAAGTATGTATCAGCCGAAGAGACAGCTCAACTTTTCTTCAAACATATTGTCAAATACTGGGGACTGCCTAAGGACATCGTCAGTGATCGGGGATCCTCGATTCACTGGCATATTTTGGACCGAATTGTTCAAACTTCTTGGTTCAACTTTGAGCATGAGCTCTAGCTTTCACCCACAATGACAGACAGACAGAGAGCACTTCAATTCTATGCTTGAAGAATATCTTTGGCACTTTATCTTTACTTCGCAGAAAAATTGGGTGAAGCTTTTGGATGCGACTCAGATGTATTTCAATACCCAAAAGAGCTCTTCCACCAATAAGAATCCTTTTGAGATTGCTACTGGCCAACAACTGTTACTCCCTCACACGGTAGATATCGATCAAAGTACCAAGTCCCCTTAAGCAAAAAACTTCTCTCAAGAGTGGAAACGAAACATTGAAATTGCTCGGAGTTATCTTGAGAAAGCTCAGAAACGGTACAAGAAAGCTGCAGATCTAAAGCGTCGTTTCCTTGAATTCAATGTTGGAGATCTGGTAATGGTGAAGCTCCCTAATAGAAACTGTTACAAACTGACAATAAGGAAAGATTCAAAATTGGTGCCAAAATATATTGGACCATTACCCATCGTGAAGAGAATTAGCAAAGTCGCATACAGAGTTGCACTCCCTTCATGGTGCAAAATCCACAAGGTCCTTCATGTTGGCGTACTCAAGCCATACTTTGTCGACAAGGAGGATGCATCCAGAAATGAACCAAAGCGACTTGTGTTTGAACTGAAAAGAGTTGGAAAGAAGGTTGTTGAAGAGATTCTTGACCATCGAACTACTAGAGCTTCTAGAAAACATCATCAAAAGTATTTGGTGCAGCAGCGAGGAGAATACTTGGAAAAGTGAAAAAGACCTCGAAGACTTTAAACCACTAATTGAAGAATATCATTCATTGATGGATTCGAGGACGTTGCCAAAACAAGTGGAGGAGAATGTCACGGACTGCAGCTTTACCTAAATCCCGTGACCCTATCATTGTAAATATTTTATTTCATTTGTAAAATAGTTGGTAATTAGAAAAAAAAATTAGTATGATTATTTGGCCAAAAGACGTCTACTCCGTCATTTGAGTTTTTGTTCCGAAATCTATTATAGGGGGTATTAGTCTTTCAAACATTTTCAAACTTTGTAGTGTTCGCATCCTACACTAGTCATTGTAATTTTCTGTTTTTATCTATTGTAATGTTCAGTTTTCAAGCAATCAATGATCAAGTTTATTTCAATGCATTTCAATTTCATGTTGTAAGCTTTCTTTAAATTGTGATCGAATTTACTTTCGTCTCGACACGATTGAGAAAAAGCGAAAGGTAGTCTAGCGGAGCAGACTACTGTCGCACGGGGTCCCTTTCTGTGCTAAGAACAAAGATAACCCGTGAAACGTGGGCTAGGAGATGATTTTTTATTTTTTTAAAAAAAATAAAATAACAAAACTTCAAATAAACTCAATTAAACACATGTTTCTACTTTGAAGAATATGAAATTAGGCTCCATTTCATTTGTGTGACTTTCCATGGAATTGGAAATGAAATTCCATCTTTGTACAAAAATAAGTGTTTGATTGGTTGGATTTTCTCGCTTTTGTCCACACGCACACCATTTCAATGATTTTGTGGGAATTCATTTTCCAAGTTTTTTTTTTTTTTTGTAATGGTAATAAATTTCAGTCAATTGTGTAAAAAAAATAAAAAAAAAATCACTTTAATGATCAATTTTCATGTAAAATGAAGTCAACAGAACATTAAATTTTGATGAAAAAATGATTTTTTTTAGAAAAAAAATATTTTCATTTTTTTGTTTTTGTTTTTTTTGTTTTTACTTTTGGCAATGAAAACAAATTTTATAATCAATTGTGGAAAAAAATATCACTTTAATGGACAATTTTCATGTAAAACAAAGTAAAACAAGCACAAAATTTAAAAAAAAAAAATTCGGGTGAAATATTATGTCAATCAAACACGCTAATTTAACAATACCCTACAAAACAATTTCTAAGGGTCCATTTGATTGTAGGGTGAAAAATGGGTGGAAAGAAAATATTTTATAAGGAAAAGATTTTCTTAGAAATTATTTTACTAAGAATTGTAATTAATTTTGTTTGATTGATATAATTTTTCTTGAAAAATGTTGAAAGTTTGTTGTCCGTTTGGTTTTTTTTTTTAGGAAAATTGTCCATTAAAGCGATAATGTTTTCTACTATTAGGTCTAGAATTTGTTCCATTATCAAAAATAAAAAAATTGAAAAAAAAAAATAATCATACCGAATATCATTCGTTTGACTTTATTTTGCATGGAAATTATCAATAAAAGTGAATTTTTTTTACGATTATGTCTCAAATTTCTTCCAATTGACAAAAAAAATAAAGAAAAATTGAAAAGTATTTTGTCACCAAAATATCAAAAATTTGTTTTCTTTAAAAAAATGAAAAATTTAGAAAGTTAGACGCAGTGGCTCATGAAAATTCAATTATTTTGGGATTTGGGAAAGTTGTGGTGGCGGATGTGGATGCTATGGTGGGCGAATGAAGGGATTCTGCAGTTGATTGATGTGATGATGGTGGTAGAACTGGCGGTGTTGTAGGTGGCAGCCGAAATTTCTTGTGCTTGCCGGCTAGATAGTTATAGGGGTTGGTGGAAATGGTGTGGCGCTGTGGACGGGGGTTTGGTGAGCGTTTGGGACAAAAATGTGGTGGTGGTGGTGGTGATTGGCAAAAAATATGGAGTGGTGGTGACTGAATTGGGTAGTCTTGTGGTGAGCGTTTGCGTAGGATGGTGGAGTACAGATTGTCGGGGAGTTGGGTTGCGGGTTACAGTAGAGATTTGCAGAGGAGGATAGATGTTGTGAGTTACCTGTGCGTGAAAGAGTGGTGGTGATTGGCAGACGGCAGAAGCAGGCGGCGATTTGAATAGATTTGGAGAGGGTGAGGCAAAAGAATCGGGCCGGGTTATTTCTTGTGGGCTTGTATGTGATGGATTTGGCTGTGGATCGAGTAAAGAAATGTAGGTTGTTGGGTGTGGGAAACAGTGAGTGTTGGGTTGTGGTTGTGGGTTTTCTTTATTGGGCTTATTGGATTGTTGTGAGATTGATAGAGTGGGTAATGGGTCTAGTTATGGGTAAATGGTTTATGGGTTTGAAGAACAGCAACACATAACTTGATAACAACTAGGGGTGGGTAAAATCCGATCAAACCTTACAAAAATGCCCAACCCGACCAGTTTAGGTCGATTTTTTTTTTTTTTTCTTTTGTTTTTACATGAGTTGGATGTGTTGGCTATGTAGGTGGGTTGAATTGGGTTGGGTTATGGGTTAATCCATGAAAATCGAATAAATTCGCCTAACCCAACCGACCTACTTTTAAAAAAAAAAAATAATAAAATAAAATGTTTAAAAAGTAAAAGGAACCTAAAATGCCTACGAATGTCTCGTCTGAATATTTTTAGACGTTAATACCATATTAAGATTCGAAATTCAATTTCAAAAAATTACTTTATTAAGAATCAATTATGAGGTTCTGTCTGATGGTATTAATTCTAATGTATCTATTGGTATTAATTCTAGAGAAATTCTACTTGCAGTCCACTTATATGGACTGTAATGCAGTCCACTTAATGAAACGTTGCGTTTCATTAGTCCATTCCAGGTCCAACGCTTTTCATGGTTCTTTCAAAGCTCCTCTCATCCTCCTTGGATTGGGATCCTTCAGATGACCTTCAAAACTCCAGATCATTTGGCGATGGTAGTCGGTAGATAATAGATTCACCGACCGTTATCCCTGATTCAGTCGCTCAGCTGAAATTAGCCTATCCTACCAACTCATGTCTATAAGCATTGTCCCAAATTCTTTTGTCTGATCAATAAATTTGTGTTATCCATAAAATTAAGTAGTAAAATACAGTCGGTCTATTTTTCTGTGTTGATAAAGCAATGAACAGGACGCAGTGACACAAACGATTCAGTCCGACTTCCTCTCTTTTTTTCTTTTTTTTTTCTCAAAGGTTTCAACTTCTTAACAGCATATTGAATTAGTATTTATTCTTGTTCAGTATTTATTCTTTTTTTTACACTATCTTGTTCGACGTTATTATTTTTTTCTTTTTTATATTTTGAATGAATTTAAAAATTAATTTTCTTCATTTTTATCAAATGATTTAACATGCACCCATTTCGCCGTATGGAAATGTAGTGCCTTTCTCAAAAGTCCTAAGATAAATTAAATATAGTCTATTGAGTCTATTCATTTTTTTTATAGAACATTTGATATTATAGTTTGAAACTTATTTGAATGTCTTTTTCTTGGAGAGATGGACTGTATGCTCTTCGTTTGAACTTTGAAGAAGCAAGAAAGGAAAATATTTTCGGTACAACTGAACATGATTCGATTCGATTCTAAAGAGTGTTGTGAAATATGTAGGAAAATCTGGAAAAAACTAATGAACTCCAAGGCACGAAATCGTTATCTTTTAAGAGATGTTTCTCCCCTAACCAACAAAGTCACGTATGGGGTGTGATAGAAAATCTCTCTCAGGATACAATGGAAGCGTTTGATTCAAACTGTGACAATTTGATCAAACCAAGAAGACACTTTTATAGAGAAACTAATGATGCCAAGAGAAAGAGAGAAAATCGAATAGTTTTTTTAATGTGTTTTGCAAATGAGAATCCGCCCACAATATATAGAGATGGAGGCAACCGTATGAATGGACATGTCCTTTGAAATGAACGAACGCATCTGTAACGAACAGATGCTTCTATTCAAAGACTTTCGAAAATAAATTTTCTTCCGGGGGCGTTGCCCCCGAGCCCCCACGGGGGGCGCTGCCCCCTCGACCCCTGCGACCTGACCGGTCAGGTCGATCCCCGTTGCGTAACGGCAAACACTAGTCAGGGCGGCAAAACATAAGCAAAACAAAAGATGAACAAGCAAAATGATGAAAAAATATCTAACAAAGAGAACCCAATCGATTCGAAATTTTTGGGTATTTAGTAAGTGAAACCGTCTCTTTCGGTATGATTTCGTATCATAATTATTTTTTTACATTTATAACAACACTACATTAATACAACTAATAATATGTTCAATATTAACTCTTTCAAAATAACGGAGTCCAATTTAAAATTATACAAATAACAAGTCGTCTAATAAAATCCAGTCATCAATGTATACAAATTACGAAAAAATAAATAATAATACTAAAACACCGCTGATTCTACCTCGTTGATTCCTTTGCCTCAAGCATTCAAATCTACATAAAAATGAAATATAAATTAGAAGTTACATATTTTGAAGTATTGCTAGTACTACCAACCATTTAAATTTATCGTCCATTACTTGACTTGTCACGTTAAGAAACTCGGCAAGAAATAATTGAAAAAAAAAAAACACAATTAACAAACATAAATAAATAAAAACTTTTCCAACTAAAAAATTTAAAATAATTTGACTTATTTATTTAATATTAATAAATCTAAAAAACTAAGAAGATTCGGTTCTTGGTCTATAATTGAGAATCGAATCAAACCCGCCGATTATCGATTCTGATACCTATTTGGGTATTTAAGAAGAATTGAAACAAACTTTTCGGTTTGGTTCGGGTCCGCTTCTATTTGGTTTGATTCGAAAACTTTGTCAAACCCTAATCTTCTGCATTGCCAACTTGAAACATTTATTTTGCAATCTTTTGTTCGAAGTTTAACTTCATGAATTATGTTTCTTATGCAAGATGGTGAAATGTGGACTTTTAGCATTCGAGCTTTTGATTGGCTATTCCTGAATGCACTATTAAGGTGAACTATGGTGGCTTAGCTGAGGGTATGAAGCACATATATTTAAAGGAATAGGCAGAAAATGGTATATTTCACGTAAACTAAATTGGGACCGAATTCTTACATGATAGATGTGGAAGTGGGTGATGAACTTCTAGTAGAAGGTGGAATGGTGAGGTTTGAGGTTGTTGAGAAAATTGGTCCAGATATCAAGTGTCGCTATACAGATCTTGAACTTCTGTTACCTCGAGCTAATCTTACCTTTTGGCGTGATGGGAGCTTAGTACGGAAATGCAACACAATGCTCCCTATGATTTCCTCTAAGGTTTATACTGTGCTTTCTTCTAAAATTTCCTTTCTTCGGATGTTAACGGTTCCAAACTTGGGAGTTCCAGTATGAAGCGTTACTACCTCTCTGCACAAAGTTCAAGAAAAGTCGTTCTTTTCTTTTGACACCTCACCACTGGCATTACAGTTTCAAAATGGCTTAATTCTTCAATGTGTTACGAAATTATTTTGAACATAGATCCACCATATATATATATATATATTTGGATGGTTAACATGCTTTATATGACAAACAATGTGAGATGGAGGTAGTACTTTCTAAGGAAGTATTATTATAATTTACTTTTGTTTTAACATAACTGAATGTTGCGTTGTCGTCCTTACCTTTCAACTCAAATATTATGGGCCTGTCTGAGCCCCATTTTTTGTGTGAAATACATTTTGAAATTGTAGATTGATGAAAAATGTGGGTTAAAAATGAAGGAAATTTTTTTAGATTGTTTATAATATTATTTTATTAAAAAATGTGTGGTTGAAAAGAAGAAAGATAAAATGAATATCAAACAAGGTCTATATATTCAAAACTATGAGTGCAACACCTTCATTAGCCGTGAGAGAAAAATTGTTAGATTTTCATTGGTGATATGGTATCTCTTAAAGAAATGTTTGGTTTCAATATAATGATTTGTCTCTTCGAAGCTATTGAACCTCCTCCTTGCATGTGTGTATGCTTTTACAAAGATTTTGAATTGACTCGGCTCAAATTGAGGAAGAAGACATTCTGATTTGTTATCTCTTTAATCTAACCATCGAGTGTCATCCAGCTCCAGATTTCTGCTTCTGAACGTGCTTTTATTGGATGCCTTAAGTTATATTGCATTTGTTGAAAAATTCTAACATATTTGGGGCCACACATGACATATTAAATGTGTGGTGCTATTATTTAAAGTATATTAGTCAATTAAAGTGATCCACTAAAGATGAATTTTGACTAATGGACATTGAGTTTCTTGAAATTAAAGTGTAGAGACTAGAAGTTTGTTTTAGATTATTGAGGGGTCGATTTGAAACAAATGAAAGATAATTAAATGTCATTATCTTATGAATATATGAGGTCATAGTCCCCAATTTGATGTGTTCTTTGGAGATTCTCTACATCCACATCACTAGAGATCAGAAATTGAAGCGAAGATCACAATCAAGCTGGAAGATCGTGATCTATTTAGGCTAACAATCAAATTAACATGGATTCATGTATGTTTTATATTTCTATTAATTTTTCAAATTTCAATATGGAGTATGAATCTAGGGATTATTATATGAGAAAATGATTTGATTAAAGTATACGGATTGATAATTCATTTTCAATTTTTCTATCCAGTGGTATCAGAGCACTCCATAATTGAAATCTTGAGAAATTGAAATTTTTAAATTCTAAATTTTATGGGTTATTTGATTTTCATGTTATATTATGAAATGCTAACATATTATGTTATGGATATAAAGATGAGCATGTTATAATATGGTTTTTTGAATTTATTGTATAGATATAGCATGAAATTATAAGGATCTATGATTTTTTTTAAAATTTAGTTTTTTTTTAAATTGAGATTTTCTAGATCTGTTGAAAAATAAAATTTCAGTTTAAAAAAAAATTGTACAGCCATGATACTGCTACAACAACAGCATCAACATCGACTGCTGTAGCCGGTGGGCTGCTGTTACAGCAGCAGAATCGATGCAACAGCTGTAATAGCAGCAGAATCGTTGCTACTGTTACAACAGTGGACCGGGAGGGGAAGGGTCGTCGAGCGACGGCCCTTGGCCTCCTGGCGCCGCCGTACGGCACTGCCGTGGGAGATGGGAGAGAACATTAAGGGGTCATTAAGAGTTTTCAGTTATGGGAGAAGATGAAGGGACATTTTCTTTCACTAAGAAATTTCAGTTTTTGGAAGATTTGGAGGTGGGGGTATGTGCTACAAATTAAAGATTCTAAAGCCCTTACTTGCAATTTAAAATTAGGGTTAAAATTTATAAATCAGTCTCTAAAGTATAAAATTAATCCTAATTGGGTCTTAAGGTTGCGAGTTTTAATAATTGAGCCCATGAAGTTCTGAAATTAATTAATTTGGGTCATTTAAGTTCTGAATTTAATTATTAAGCCCCTGGATGTTCATAATTGGTTTAGTTTGGCCCCCTAAGGTTACACATAATTGATTTAATGACTCCTGAACTTTTCAATAATTAATTATTAACCCCTAAGGTTTTGAATAATTAATTTTTGGGTCCATAAAGCTTTCCAATAATTAATTATTGACCCATAAAGTTTTGAATTAATTAATTTCGAACCCTAAAGTATTGAATTATTAACCCTTACGCCCTTAAAGTTTCAAGATAAATAAAATTAAGTATTCTGCTTATCAAATTATGGTATAAATGACTCATTATGAGGTTATAATATTCGAAAGTGAATTGATTGAAGCAATATATTACCAAAGCAACATCTCTTGCGAAAATTAATTAACTTAAAATATTAGAATGAATTCACGTGTATGCTTGTTCATGCGGATATTAGCCGTCCAAAAGGAATATTAATATTTGGCCGAATTTGATGCACACTTGTGGTGGTAAACATGTGACAATTATAAGGTTTTCAAGTGAATAATAAATCAATCTAAAGATGGATTTATTATTTGACATGAGTTATTGTCAATGTTTGATCACTACACCAAAAGTATCACTTACAGTTAATATTACTGTCCAAATACTTGATATTAATGATATGTTAGGTATCTTGAGATATGACTTACCATAATTTGAATTAATTGATTATTGAATCTTAATATTGATGTGAGCATAATTCTTCATTTTTCTCTCTATAGCTAATTCATCTGCTACTACAATATCTGCAAATATTAACTCTATTCACAAGCTCAATGGGACTAACTTCAAGGATTGGAAAAAGAACGTATTAATTATTCTCGGTTGCATAGATCTATACCCTGCGCTCCAGA
Organism: Fraxinus excelsior; assembly: GCA_019097785.1. NCBI lineage: Eukaryota > Viridiplantae > Streptophyta > Magnoliopsida > Lamiales > Oleaceae > Fraxinus > Fraxinus excelsior. The sequence goes on along the minus strand of CM032634.1, from coordinate 34,033,015 downwards.
TTGAGCAACTCACTCCTCTTACGGAAGAAAGTTCATCTGATGAAAAGATGAACTTTGAGAAGTGGGAACGCTTAAATCGCATGAGTCTGATAATCATTAAACGTAGCATTTCAAAAGCCTTTCGAGGCGCAATATCTGAAGAAGTGACTAATGGCAAAGATTTTCCTACCGAAATTGAAAAACGATAAGGCTGAAACAAGCACGCTTTTGCAAAGCTTAATTTCAATGAAGTATAAAGGCAAATGAAACATAAAGGAGTACATCATGGAGATGTCTCACATTACTTCTAAACTTAAGGCACTAAAGCTCGAGCTGTCTGATAACTTGCTCGTACATCTGGTATTATATCGCTTCCTTACAGTTCAGTCAATTTAAGGTCAGTTATAACTGCCGAAGGAGAAATGAGCTCATTTCATATTGTGTGCAAGAGGAAGAAAGGTTGAAGTAAGATAAAACTGAAAATGTTCACTTGGCCATCACTTCTAAAGATAAGGGCAAGAAAAGAAAGAATGAATATCAAGCTACTCCTAAGGTTCCAACACAAAAGAAACAATAAGAAGACGACAAAGAGGCATGTTTCTTTTGCAAAAATATTTGACATGTGAAGAAGAATTGTATCAAATATCTCACCTGGCGTACAAAGAAAGGTACAAATCTTACTTTGGTCTGTTCTGAGATTAATTTAGCTTCAGTACCTAGAAATACTTGGTGGTTAGATTCTGGTGCTACTACTCACATAAATATTTCTATGCTGGGATGCCTGAGCTACTGAAAGTCAAATAATTGTGAAAGATACATCTATATTGGTGATGGCAAGTCGGTAGAAGTTGATGTAATATGCATTTTTAGGTTATTATTAGGAATCAAATATTATTTGGATTTGGAAGATACTAAAGTTGTATCGTCTTTTAGACGGAATTTGATTTCTGTTCTTTTGTTGGACAAATTTGGTTATTATTGTTCATTTGAAAATAATCAGTTTAGTCTTTCTTTAAATTCCAATATTATTGGTACTGTTTTATTATCTGCATATGATGACCTATATTTGCTTGATACTGTTGCATCATATAATGAAAACATACATGTGGAATCACGTGGTACTAAACGCAAATTAAATAATGAAAATTTTGCAAAATTATGGCACAAGCTCTTAGGTCACATCTCTAAATTTAGATTTGAACAACTTGTGTCAGATGATATTTTGGATTCCCTTGATTTCACATATTTTGATGTATGTATTGAATGTATCAAGGGAAAACAGACCAAAACAAAATGATTAGGTGCTAACAGAACTTCGAATGTCTTATAATTGATACACACAGATATTTGTGGACCATTCCCTACGACTTCTTGGAATGGTCAACAATATTTTATATTATTCATAGACGATTACTCACGTTATGGATACTTATATCTTATTCATGAAAAGTCTGAGTCACTAGACATGTTCAAGGTGTTTAAAACTGAGGTTGAAAATCAACTCAACAAAAGGATAAAAAGTGTTAGGTCTGACCGTGGTAGTGAGTATTACGGCAAAAATGACGGTTCGGGTGAACAATGTTCAGGACCATTTGTTAAATACCTAAAGGAATGTGGAATCATCCCATAATATATCATGCCGGAGACACCTAGCATGAATGGTGTAGCTGAAAGACGAAACATAACTCTTAAGGATATGGTAAGGAATATGATTAGTCATTATATTTTACCAAAATCACTATGAGGAGAAGCATTAAAGACCGTAGCTTATATTCTGAACAGAGTACCAACTAAGGCTGCTACCAAAACACCTTACGAGCTTTGGACAGACAGAAAGCCTAGTCTAAAGCATTTTCATATTTGGGGATATCCAGCTAGGGTTATACCTTATAGGCCACATTGAAAGAAATTGGACTTCAAAACAGTAAGCAACTACTTTATTGGTTATTCTGAGCGATCAATGGGCTGTAAATTTTATAATCCCACAATTAAGTCAATTTTTGAAATGGGAACTGCAACATTTTTCGAGGATGTTGAGTTTGGAGGGAGAAATAAGGTTAAAGACATTGTCTTTGAGGAAGAAGTTGATGATACTATTACTTTTGACAGTGTACAAGTTCCTATACCTGTCATTGATCAAGAAATATATCTAGAACCTCAACAAGACAATGTTGAAGAACATTCCATCCAAAATGAGGTAATTATTCCAGATGTTCAAACTCAACAACCTCAAGAACCAATACCTTTAAGGAGATCCACGAGAGAAAGGAAAAATGCTATTTCGGATAATTTTATAGTATTTCTGAATGATCATGAGGAAAATAATGGATTAATGGAAGATGATCCAATCAACTTCCGTCAGGCCATACAGGGTTCAAACTCTCAAAAGTGGATTGATGTCATGAATAATGAATATAAGTCTATGCAAGACAATAAAGTTTATAATCTTGTCCCGTTACCAGAAGGTGCGAAACTCATTGGTTACAAATGGATATTTAAAATCAAGAGGGATTCGAATGGTAATGTGGAAAGATATAAGGCTCGTCTTGTAGCTAAAGGTTTTACCCAAAATGAAGGTATTGACTACAAAGAGACTTTATCTCCAGTTTCAACGAAAGACTCTTTCAGGACAATTATGACACTTGTTGCACACTTTGATTTTGAGCTACATCAAATGGATGTTAAGACGGCGTTTCTTAATGATGACATTGATGAAACGATCTATATGGTGCAACCAGGAAACTTTGTGTTAGGAGACCCAAAGAATATAGTTTGCAAATTAAAGAAATCAATTTATGGGCTCAAGCAAGCTTCCTGTCAATGATACCACAAATTTCATCAAGTAATTATCTCATTTGGTTTCGAAATGAATGCTGTTGATGATTGTGTGTATCACAAGTTCAGTGGAAGTAAGTATATTTTTCTGATTTTGTATGTTGATGACATACTACTTGCTACTAATGATATAAGCATATTGCACGAAATCAATAGATTTTTATCAAGGAATTTTGAGATGAAAGTTCTTGGTGACACCTCTTTTGTATTAGGGATTCAGATACATCGGAATCGCTCTCGAGGTATTTTTGGACAAGGGCGGATCCAGCACCTGGATAGCCCCCGCAGCCGCCCGTGCTAGATCCGTCGGGGGTTTCAGGTCGCCAACGGCCGGGAACTAGGAAGAAATGAAGAAACGGTTGCGCCTGAAATGAATGAAGAAGAGACGACCATTGGGCTTGAAATTATTTTTTTTCCTTTCTTATTGTTTGGGCCTTTTCAATGAATGGGCCCAATCCATGGTTATTGCCTATTGGTCCACCGGATGAACTTGATAGCCAAAAAACCTTCCAATTCCAAAATTGAGAACGGGAGGGAGATGACCAGATCGTAGAGCAACTGATTTTATCTTGAATGTTATTTTTGGTTTTTGGAGAATAAATAGGTTCATCAGAATTAGTGGCTTCCGGTATGTTTTCCGGCCATTATTTGGGAGGGATGAAGGGTTTTGGTAGCGGTAGTCTTGGATTTACGAGTTAAGACTCAGGATTTCGAATTCAATGGTATTTTTATTTTCTTTCCCTTTTTTAAGTAGTTTGATGTATGAGTTTCTTAGATTTAATTTTAAATTATTTCTACTTTCTCGTAAAATTGTCTTGTTTTGGAACCAACAGAGAGAAGAATTCTGAGTTATTTTGGTTGAAACAGTGGCTCCGACTGGGACAATGAATTTATTGTCGAGTCGACGATGGATAAATCGGGTGCTCCGACCCAAATCTGGTACTTTCACTTTTTATGTTTTGTTTTAATGCTTTTCTATTTGTGGGTGTTTGTTAAAAAATGGTTTCGAAATGTTGGTTTTCTGGATTGAGGCTATAGTTAAAGCGAACTTACCGTATTCTTGATCAATATAGTTTTTTCAGATTTTCAAAATTTAGCAAATTTAAGTGATTTTAAGCTTATCTAGTAAATTGAGATCTAGTAAATTTAAGTGATTTAAGCTTATCTAAATTCCTGTCCGTGAATACTTTAAGTAGGAGACATCTAAAATGTCCATTTGGTTTTGAAAACAATTATAGAATTGTTGGAGACGAAATGGGACCAATCTCCCTAGTTGTTTTAAAAAAAAATTAGCCCCACTGGTTTATTGCCTAATGAATCGATTGCTCTGCATTTTGTTATCCTTCCATCCTTCACTTACCGTGATTGGCGAAACAAGTTTGTTAGGCAGAAGAGACAGTAATTATTCTGGTTTTGTTGATGAGTAACTAATTATACTATTTTGTCGAACCCAACTTATTTCCGCCCTAGCTGGACTTTAAGGGTGGATTCACCCTTGCTCTTAGCCCCTGAAGTTTCATTATTTCAACATATATATTACATACGTTTTCCTTTTTCATGTCGCCACCTACTGAGATACCCACACAAACACACACAAGCAGAAAAACTATACAATTTGTGCTTTTTATGTTGTTATTTTACTTTGGTCATTTGTGGACGGGGTTTGCACAGTTTTGATACAGGTTACAATAGCCATGAAGCCTGTCCAATCTTTGCTCATCCTGATTACATGCATCATGCTAATTAAAACTAGTTGAAAACTTTAGTCGCATCTGTCTTCTCTGGGAATCTTGATCTATTATAAGCAACTTAGAAAAAAAAATCCTTCGAAGATTGGATAATTATTCTAAATGCAACTTAAAAAAGAATTGATTCCGTTATGCAACGACATTTCTGTGGTTGCAAAGATAGAGAGTATTGACTCATTTTCACAATTTTTTTTTTTTTTTGGTAATGGCAATAAATTCTATCAATCATTGTAAAAAAAATTTCACTTTTGTTGACAATTTCTATACAAAACAAAGCCAAACGAATGATATTCGGTATGATTATTTTTTTTCAAATTTTTCTATTTTTATTTTTGACAATTGGAATAAATTCTAGATTCAATAGTAGAAAATATTATCATTTTAATGAACAATTTCCATAAAAAAGAAGCCAAACGGACTCCAAACTTTCAACATTTTTCATGAAAAATTATACCAATCAAACACACTTAATTACAATTAACTATAAAACATTTTCTGACAAAATCTTTCCTTCCACCCATTTTTCCTTTGCAATCAAACGGTTCCTTAGGTGTCGTTCTCTTTGTGTTTCAGTTTTGTGTTTTGTGTTTTGAATTCATTTTGTGTTTTGTGTTTTGAGTGTCTATTTTGAAATTTCTGAAAATGCGTTCTCTTTGTCATTCTGAAAAACTATTTCTAAAAACATGAAAATGGAAAACGCGTTTCCTTTGAAATTTTGAGAAATTTGTTTAATAATATTTTATTCATTAAATTTGATTATTCAATAAATTTTAATGGTTTAATATTAATATAGTATTAAATAACAAGTAAACTACCTTTAAAAAAAGTGATGCCAAACTATCATCGTGGATCTTATGAGATGAACAAATCTATATATTGAAATAAACATTAAATTTGAGCTCAAATCCTTCTATGAAATTGAAAATCCTCCACCATGGTAAACCATGGTGCTCTCAACCACTACATGAATCCCCTTGAACAACTTGTTACAATATCAAGAGCCAGTCCTTCCATATTGAACTCCATTGAAGGTATAGCTTGGTCAGCATATACAAGTTTGTTTATTTTGCAGTTTCTGTATTCTGGAAACCCCATAAACATAATACAAAGTGATTATAATTACATATGATCCTTAAAAGAACTAACAGAAGTGCAGCTTTACAAATCCTCCCAAAAAATTCAAACTTAAAAGAACTCTTTCGTAAAACCCATGAAACTAAGAAAGTGACTGGAATACATACAATCTAACTACCAAAAAATAAATTCAACGCCATCAATTCTTGAATGCATTTACATACAGAGAGTAAGAAACAAAAAAAAAAAATGCAAAAGCGAAGCAAACAAGAAAAAGAAGACTGGTTGGGTAGGGTTCGAGGACGACAAGCATCATCGGGTCTCCATGCCTGGCACAGAACCCTTTCTGCAACCATTCCCTGATTCTCTTGCTCTGGCTTTGAAATATCAAGCTCAATAGCAGACTCGTTTGTTACATTTGATCGAGAATCTGACTGGGAATCATTTACATTTTTCTATGAAGGTGACGAATCCAATCCTGAATCGGTGTTATGTTGTTGTTGCTTGTCATTGGTGGCAGCCAAAGCATCAACCATAACCTCCCAATCATCCAAGCAGGCATCATCATCCCCTTCATCTTCCTCACTCATACTTCCAGAACAACATCCATTGATACTTTTGTAGCACAATAAATACTTGAATAAAATTGGGTCCACTACGTATTCTGTGAGCTTCCCAAAAACCGAGAAAGCTTGCTCCGCCATTATCAATATGCAGCTCACCCAGCAGATATAATTAACAGCCAAATCAAAGAAGCCTATCAGCATCAAAATAAAAATGGGCACGATTGTTGAATAAGTAAATATAATGCCTTTGGCCAGACACACACAGAGAGAAGAAAATGTAGAAGATATCTGTTTACGGACATTTAACACTTTTCTTCATGCTTCATCCAGAACATGGAAGCTTCCTATTTCATATTATATGTTGACTTGCACACAACCAAAAATCTTTAGAAAACAATAACCAATCAGGAAAAAAAGAACAGATGTTCCAGGAAAACAGTCATCTGTCTTCACTAGACTTTGCTATAACATTCAACTATTGAAGTACTATAAGGTAGAAAATGTAGAACATCAATTTGTTGAGATAAAATTGTGAAAAAAAGTTATTAGGCACTGAATTATAAATAGATAGAAATGAGCTAGTTGTCCATAAATGACATTGAGAACTGCCATTCTCAAAGGAAATCAAGGAGAAAGAAGTACCCTCAGGCTTTATGATGCCAAAAGTAGGTGTTTTTTAGGTCAACAATTATAATTTAATCACTTCTCGTACCTTTTATCCACACATTTATTAGGAATCACATTTACCATCCACTAATTATCCATACATTCAGTAAGATCTATAGATTATAACCATTTACCAAAAAACATGCACTGTCATAGTATCATTCTACTGTCACATTTCAAAGATCTTTAGTAAACAAACTTGCCAATCAAGAAAGAGGAAGAAACAAATACTCCCCGTAAAAGAAAAATTTGTTCATGATCATGTATTGACTATAAATTTTGTAAAATGTCAAGCAAAAAGGTAACTAAGGTAACTGAAATCATGTGTAGTAATGGGGACATACCTCTACTCGTTCCTTGTCCTGATTCAGATGCAGATTTGTAGAATACTTAGAAATGGGCAGAAATCTAGTTGATGTATAGGCTTGAATCTGATGAAATTGCAGTGGTTAGCAAATTGCTTTGACCTTTTATGGAGATATATAAAAATTATCAATACAATGATAAAACTAAAAACTAGGTGTTGAGATTTCATAAACACAGAATACATGGTAGAAGAGAATCTTTCATGTCTACTATATGAAGATCACAAACAGAAAGCAGTAAGATAAATGATAAAGATTCTCCTATAGAGAGTTCTATTAGTTACACTTAACATTATTGATTCCAATACCAGATTGTGCTTAAGAGATAAAATTAGGTGATCAATCGAACAAATTAAGTAAAAACAAGTTCACACATTTACAAGGCAAACAAACTGAACACGGATCTAAAAGCAAAACCAATTATTCAACATAAAAAACAGAGAAATTCATAATTGTACACGGGTATTAATGAATAAAATTAAAAGGAATGCATCAAAATTCTGGACAAATTTGATTAGATTAATAGTTTTTCCTTGGGGAGTTTGGGGTTAGGAATATAAATGGGGAAATATAAAAATAGTTCCAATCAAATCTTCGCTCCAAGAAAACCTCGCTCTTACCTCTTCGATTGACGAGTTCGAACACATAATTCGACTCCTCTCGTAAGCAATGATAAACATCTCGAAGAACGTGGGACGCCACCACTCTTTCGAACACCAGCCCCCGCCCATCCAAGCTACAACAGCGATCCACCGCCACCACTCCTTCGAAGACAGAATTCGACTCCTCTCGTAAGCAATGGAGGTTTTCCTGCTTCGTTCTTGAAGGAGAGAGAGACACAGGGAGAGAGAGAGACATGAGAGTAAGGTTGTATTTTCTTTTTATTTTGGCCGTTTCGCGTGTTTTCAGCCAACTCCGTGTTTTTGCCTGATACGGTGAAAACGACATTTTTGTTGTTTTTAGTTTTGTGTGTTAAATTTTTTGGTGTTTTTGAAAACGCGTTTTCGAAAGTAGGAAAGAGAACGCGTTTTCCCTATTTTAAAAAATCGAAAACAGAAAACGGCTTGAAAACATCAACAGAACGGACCCTTAGTTTCTTTCTTCTCATCTCCGTTACAGATTTGAGCTGAAGGCATCATCATCAATCAGCTGTCCATTGCAGTCCAAACCCTTTCCCCCTTTTTGCCAAAACCCTTTTCTTCCCCCTTTCCACCTAATCGATCTCCTTTACGGTTTTCTCAAAATCAAATTACAAACCTGCATCTGTTGATTTTGGTGCTGGTCAGGAGCCTTTTTGATCTATGAGCGAAGGGATTGGAATAAATCAATGGCTATGAACGTGATTTCTTGATTTACTCAAGGTATTAGCTTGTATTTCGAAAATAACAATATTTATTTACCCTATGTCAAAGTGAAGCATGTTCATGTGCTTACTGATTAACTGCAATTTCCTGTTCCAAATTCTAGTTCAGTACATGATGGTTTGTGTTTCTCCTGTTGATGATTGAGTATTGACGATTGATTTCATTTTTATTAATCATTGGTTAGATTCTTGAATCTTGATATTTAGGGATGTTTATGCTTTCTAAATGTCTTATTTGATATTATCTTTGTTTCTTTGGGTACAGAATTTGAGTTTCATTTTATGAACTCGATATATTTCCTTGAAAGTAGCTAATTTGATCCTATTGTGTTTTTTACATAAAAAAACTCATTTCTATAAACTAATGACATGTTAAGAAATAAAAAGAAGTCATAATCCTGTTGATTTTTCTGTCTATTACTATATAATCAGCAAACCTGCACTGAGTATAATTCATAGTTTTTCTGTTAACTTTTGATATGGAAGCTATTTTCAATAAATTTTTCGAAAAAAAATGCAATGTTAAAGACATTTGATCAGAGTATTGAACTAAATAATATACTGTGACTTCAAATGAAATTAAGGAAAAATGACTTATAGGGTGAGAAAAATAAATTCCTCATATTGAATTATTCTTAAAAATGCTTGACTCATATTTGTCTACTTAATTAATTTTGCTAGTAGTTGATGGAGAAGGATCCAAGCGATGCCATTTCCCTGATTTGGACTGCAATAAATTCCGGCATTGATTTATTCCAATCCCTTCGCCATATTAATTTAGCTGAGATCAGAACTCTCTACACTAAAAATAGTTGTGTGTTCCTGGTTCCCAAAAAAAATTAGAAAGAGAAAACTTGACATAATGGACCGCCTTTTTGACCGTTGTGCTAATGTCAGCATGATAGTGCAGTGAATATGTAAACTCTAAACTCAGTTTTGTGGAATTTTAGAATATTCCTTGATTCTAGTGAAGCATTCGTTTGAGTTTATTAGCACGAGTTAAATTTTACTTAGGACAAGATTCTGCAAAATTCTCAATCTACCATTTATCCTTTCTCTTCTTCTCTGCAAAATTCGATGAAATCATATTAGAACCATGGTTGGAGCCCTAGAAAATGTATATGACCTTATTCAAGTCTGGTCAAGATTTTAAGGTATGTACAAAGGCTTTGGGGATCAGTTGCAGAACCCTTACAGGCTCTTGCTTTGCTATTTGATTTCACAGTGGCTGAGCTTTTAGATTCTGAATTTTTCCCCTCCATTTAATTCTTGAGAACCATTACAGTCATCCTCAGAGCTAAATACTTGAATTCCTTCCATTTTCTCCGCCATTAGTCTCTTCTAGTTCATCGGTGCAATTTTTATTAACATTCTTGTTCTTCTTCGTCTGAGCAATCCGTGGTTTATTTCTTGACGCCTGCATTTATTAATTTAATAAATTATTAACAAACATAATAGATAATATAAAGTGAGTTGAATTCACTTTACTCGCATCTCTAGAAACTCTAGATTTCTTCTTTGGGAAATTTTCCTCCAGTTTCTCTCCTGGTGTCTCAGACTTCCTCTTGAATTGCATTTCCAATGACAGAATCACCAATTTCTGCAGTACGACTTTTTACCTCCCCGGTTGGCCACTGTCCATCTCTTATTTAATAAACAAAATGTCTTCCATCAAATGATCAGCAGGAGAACTGGCTGGAAAGTTATAATCATTTTTGTAATCCATAATACAAAAATGAGTGGACTGATCAGGAAAATTAACAACATTTTCTGGATTGGGAAAAAGACTGTCAATTTAGTACTTCAAGAAAAGAGAGATGCAATCAACATTTTAATGGTCTTCCAAATATGTTTACTTTCTTACCTTCTGAACTCTGGTTAAAAACTCTGCAGATGACCCACTCACTTTGCAAGAATAAAAATCTTTAACGCGAGGTCAGTAAACGCAAAAAAAAAAAAAATAATAATAAAAAAATAATAATAAAAAAAATAAAAAATAAAAAGAAAAAGAAAAAGAAAAAGAAAAAGAAAAACAGGGGACAGTTGTTTTCTTCATTTTGAGTAGGATTTCTAACTTGAGAATCCCCTTATGCATCTTCCAATAACTAGCATCAGTGGTTTTTTTGAGCTGTTTTCAATTTTTAAGAATCTTCATTACTAATGTGTTAAGGGGAAAACAGGGAATAAATTTTCGTTACTACTGTGTTTAGCTGAAATAGTATCAACAAATTCAAGCGATCTAGTGTATCGTGTAACCTTCGGTAATGAATGTTGGAGAGTTTGGGTTAATTAAGCGATTGATAATGTCAGCTTATATCATCCCACACGTGAACTTTTCTTGAAGATGCATTAGGAAGTACAATTGGATGACCAATTAGATGCATCGAAGTGGATTAGTTGTAATCATAACAAAGATAAGCTCCACTTTTTATTTTATTTCCGTTTCCGTTTACATAATGATGGTTATGCATAATGTGAGTTGAACATATTATCTTTAAAATCAAAAAGATGATGGATGATTTACTTTTGATTTGCATGCTTAGTCTGAGTTTATCAATTATACACTTATTATTTCTGTGAAGTGCAGGGAGTTTATTTTTTGGGGGATCGCTAAATTGTCGGTCAAAAAAGTAAACTTTGATATGGATCGAATATTTTGTAACATTTTAATCAATTTGTTTTTTTGTAGTAGTAGTTTATAGTTTTAGCATATTGGTAGCTAACTTTTTGAATAAGCTAGTGATGTTCTTAGAATTGTTTAGATGAAATTTACTTATCAGCATATTGTATCAAACTGTACTCAATATTTTTATTTATCGAAATTATGGAAAACTTGATTAGATATGGATTTATTGAACTGCGCTATTTACAGCATGCTAAACAGTACAACTTAGTATTACATATATTACACTTTCTTTTACGGTGTAAATGTGTAGGCCGTAAAAAGTATGTCACTTTTTACAGCATGCATTAAGGAACATTGTGGTGTTAATTATTTTTACGGAAAATAATATTGCAGGTCGTTCTTCCTGCACCACTTATCATCATAAATGATATTGCTGCTCAATTTTTGGGCTCTTCTTTGGGAGAACTTCTCTTATCAAGATATCACCGAGGAAAACATGGGAGGGCTTTATTGGAGCATCATTTGCAACTATTGTCTCCGCATTTGTGGTGAGCAGTCTATCCATTTATTTGGCAATAGTTTTAATATGACGTGCCAATTTTGATAAGTTGTTGAGGGCCTTGAGGCTATATTTTTGGCTTACCGATGCCTATTTTGGTCCTTCATTTCTTTCAATCTTTCTTCCCCGAATTAGGTTTTGGAGCAATTTAAGTGTGAACTTTGCCAGTGGTTAGACCTGTATGGTTGGATGTCCCTATTGGTGCCTATCATTATAAACATACCATCTTACTTTCTAAGAAAACTAGAAGTGAGATGGTAATAAATATATGAATGGTGATTATAGGAGGAATATGCTTGCTAAAAATTGTGGCGATAAATTCACTTTCACTTGTTTTGCTGCTTGCAAATATATTGGGTCGTTTCCACTTTTCAGTGGGTAACATGTCCAAGAAAGTTGACATTTTCTGTCTTATTCCTAATAATCTTTTCTTATATAGTCGATATGTTTGTGACTGAGGAATTTAAAATTTCTCGTGCTCCGTGACATGCCGGATTTATCAATCGTCTGGCTTCATTGTGGTCCTAGTCTGCTGTTCTAGCCAGATTATTTTACTGTCCCTCAATGGGTTCCTGGATGGGTAATTGGTTTTCTGTGTCTAACCTGTGTTATCCATGCATCTTTTCTTCTGAAAGTTTTTGTATTGATAAAATTGACTTTTCTGTGCATGAAAGTATCTGATGCCTCACATGTCATGATGCTTGTTTTTTAGATGTGTATTTAGTAATTATATATCGATTGATCCTTTTATCTTTTTAACAATTCGTTCACAAGATCTTACCTAAACGTTGAGTTTCATTCTCTTATCTTCATTGCATGCCGATTTGTCTACTTGATTTGCAAAGGAATAAATGAAGAACTTCTGTCGCACACCATCATTTACTTAGGTCATTTTTATTTTATTTTTTTGTTCTGAGATGAAGAGCATGCAAATGCCATATTTTGGCCAAAAACTCTTCAATTGAGAAATAAATTCGAAAGATAAAAGAGCTTCAGTAGCTAAAATAAATACCAAGTCCCTGTTTGGCACCCATTTCTTAAAACTCTTTTTTCCTCAAACTCATTTTCAATCACACATTTTATGGGACCCACAACTTTTATCAATTTTTCAACCACCAATTTCGTTAATTTTTTTCAAAATCTTAAAAGGGGCTAAAAAACATGAAAATTTCAATAGAAACTCTCACTTTTCCTTTACCTCACCTTTTGGTGATTGGAACCAATGCCCAGAGGCGGAATCAGACTTTTTGTATTGTGGAGTCAAAAATCAAAATGCTATTTTTTTAAATAACTTAACATTAACGAACCAAAGATGACAACTCAAGAAATGGTTGAATTTTTAGCATGATTCAGATAATAAAAGAAATGCCAGCAAAAATCGTATTGCAATTTTTCAAATGGAGCTCTTATGGCAACGGGAGGCTATTACTCTTATTCCTTTCACTTATTTTATTTATTTATTTTTTATTTAAATTTTTTTTTTTTTTGTATTTATGTCGATTATTCATCTACTCTTTTAGTTTTGCCCATTTGAAATCCATGTCACACTGCTTTTCATAGTTCACTCAATCAAACATCACCATGTTCGACAACAGCATCGTACTGTGCAATATAAACCAAGAATTGCAGTTTGTTTTGTTGGTGGGGTATAGAGATTCAAGCTCACATTGCGCAAAGAACTCTAAAGAGTATACAATAATCATATCCTTCTCACAAACAATTAGAAATTTAATTGAACTAAAATAAAACGATGGTTATCTATACAATCAATTAATCTTGATATAGGAAAATTATATAAAACAGAAAATCTTGAAAACCCATAAAAAGGAAAAGACGAGCTAACCTGAAATCTGGACATCAATGGACAATGGTGAATGAGAAGCCCTAGCATGGAGGGTTTATCAACTACAGAATATTAATTTTTTTTTTTTTTTTTTTTTTTTTTTTTGGGGTCTGCCAATGCCTCCCATATCCTTGACCTCTTAACAATCAACCAATCTAAACTCATTGTATATTGTCAATACCACTCTCCAGCAGTCCATGCCCATGTCAAACCTTTACTCCTCTCCCTACCTGCCTTCATTCTCCGAAGCACGGAAACTAGTACTGTTGAGTGCATATGTCGGACACATTGAATTTGGATTACAATGTGACATGCCAAGGACATGTCACCATGTGGCATACCCTATTTCATATTCTTTTTGAATTTTGAGGATACAACCCTGGCTCGAACATGTCTCCACGCAACATGTTGTGTCCTACTTATCAGTTCTTTTTAATTTTTGACATGTGAGGATATAACACCAGCATGTTTGTTTACACTTTTAATTTCTGACACGCAAGAGACCTGACACATCAGGGACTCAATTAGCCCATTTAGTAAACTCTTTTACAAATATATAATCTCTCATGGATTTATTGGTGGTGCACTTCTTTTCTTGACAAGAACGACTTGTGATAGAGTACATCTTGTTTATCTTGACAACATGGGTGGAATAGCTATCCCAGTGCCAAAAATATTCACGATGTTAAGTTCTTTGGCATAGATAATACAATATACAACCCAAAGTTATCTTAACATAACAAGTAGTCAGTCAAATGCAAAAAATAAAAAAACTCATCTGCTAAAATTGAAAATCAAAACTAAAACCTGAGGGTTTAATTTTTTCAAAGATAAAATAATGATATTTAGATTTGTAATTTTATAATTTTCAAATCAATGTGTTGAGACCATGACATGTCCATACGCTACTGTTTTGAAAAATTATCAAGGTGTACCTGCTGTATCATGTCCTTGTCCGATCTCCGTATTTGTGCTTCATAGTCTCCTTGTTGCAACCTCCTATCAACTGTGGAAGCCCAAATAGTTCGAACCAATTGTTTGTCTTAGCCTCCACCTTCATGTCTGAGATTTCATCAAGGTGCTCACATATGCAGAATAAGGGAAGGGAACCCCATAGGTTTTAAGTTGGACATGGACAAGCATAGATGTCTCACTTCTTGATACGTATGAGTCGCTAACTCTTGGAACTAATCTCACAATGTCATTTTTGGTTCCTACATTTTTTTATTTTTTATTTTGGTCATGTGTTAACAATGGATTTAAAGTTTTGTGTTCAGTTAGTTACTTAATGAACTTGATGGTGAGAATTTCTTGCATTACTTTCTTAAGTTGAGGAACTAATATTAACGAAACAGGTGGCCTTAACTGGTTGTAATAATTGGATGACGAATGGACTGTGATGGCTATGATATATGAGAAGTTAAATCTCATCGAAAATAATCTCTCATTTCCTCTGTAACTGATTTTCTATTCTTTCTTCCACCATTGATAGAACAACAACCATTTAGTGGTGGTGCTGATTGAGATTAGAGTCGGATGGGAAAATCTGGCTAACATATGCTTCAACTGTGAACTATACCACCACATACACACACAAAATTAATAAAAAAAAAAAAAACATAAAAAATAAAAAACAAAGAGAGAATACTGGGCGTGTAAAAATGAGGTTGGGTTTTGATGTTGTGCTTGGTTGTGGTATTGTTTGCAATGGTATTTGTGGTTGTTGCTGAAGGATGAGAAAGGGAGGGAGGGAGAAATTTAGTCTTTTTCTTTGGTCTCTCCCTTTTCTTTAATCGGGATAAAGTCTTTTTTCTAACTAATTTCTTCTTTTTGTGAAGGAGTCATAAGGACATCTGACTATTGTTGTCTTCATCCTTGAGCATAATACATTATGGCCGTACTTGATTGAGTTAAAAGTTTTATTAGGGAACTTGTAATGTCCAAGACTGCCAGTGTCCTTAAATTTATGTTTATATAATTTTTTATTCTTATTGAATTTCGTAATTCAAAATCTGCTCTTCATTAACTGTAGTGCTTCTTGTTTGATTTGGCAGTTCCCTTGGAGAAAGATCTCTGTTTTACCAGTACAGTGTGCGCTTGGTCTCTTTTTATCAATTATAGCACCTTTTTGGAGGCTTTTTTGCCAGTGGCTTTAAAAGAGCTTTCAAGTTCAAGGTATGCTAGCATTAATTTTTCTTTTCTTAATTGGAGCTAAGCTCTCAAAATCTAGGTTCATTATTGTTTTTCTTTATTCAGTTTCTGTGGAACTTTTTGACCTGTATGTTAAAAGCTCTTGTATCATTGTATTACCCATTCTTTAATGTTTTCTTTTTGCTGCAGGATGTTGGTGCTAGTATTCCCGGGCATGGTGAAATCACCGATAGAATGGCAATTGCCAGGTTGGTTTGAATGAAGACTAAGGTATATATATGGAGGCATGGTTACACCTAGAAGTTACATCCTTCACTACATCAGTGGTCTGATAAATTGAGCATTATCTTTGTTAATGATCTCAACATAGTTTACACTCCTGTGTAACAAAATTTTATATTCTGTCATTGTGGATCAGAAACGTAAGGATGGTGGTTGTGAGGTTCAAATTTATTGGATTGAACTCTTCAAATGTGTGATCTTTGTACATAACCGTTTTGCATTTTCTATTATTTTCTTCAAAATTTCTTTTGGAGCTCTTTTGTACCACAAAATGCAAGTTTGTTATAGTCTTGCAGTGAACATGTTAAGAGGTACAAGGTGTTCTGTTGCTACTTCTTACTTGCATTTTGTTATTTTGGAACATAATTTCTGGGTAAATAATTGCTGTTTCGATCAAAAATATAAATGTTATGAGTTGAGAAGGAAAAAAAATATGTTTCTTCATAATCCTAATTTCTAGAAAGTACAAATGTAAAATGAGAATGAAGATGGGGTACACGTCGTAACTACCGACTGTTCCAAATTCGGTACTCCCATGTTTTGGGTTATTGGATACGGTGATCCAAACTATTTTTCCATGAAGTCAGTCTTTCATGAGATTATTTTTATTTGAAAAACCAAGAGTAAGCATTCATTTTTATGCTCACATACACGAATCTTTACATGTTTAATGATTTTCCATGTCTTGGAGAGCACCTTAACGTTAAAATAATTCTCTTTCCATACCATGTTATCTCATCCCATTCTTTTAGTAAGGATATGGTGTCCTTGCTAATGTTGATACAGGGTATAATTTTGAACTCCTCGCATCCTTTAGATTCCATGCTCCTGCTTTGTCTGTCGTGATGGAGGAAACTTTGAACAAGTGTTCTTTAGTGGGAGAACGTCACTTGTGTTTCAATACGTTGATCAAGGCGGAGGAAGTTCACTAATGCGCCCTTTTACGTGCTGAAAGACATTATTAGTTGACCGAGGCAAAGAAAATTAAGAGAAGTCAATCCTGACCCTCTCAGTTTGCAAAGATTTACAGTGGACTAGAATGAAAATTACCTTTTCGAGTTTCTTGCTATCTTCTCCACAACCACACTCCACCGATTTAATTTTATATTTTTGCTGTTAAAAGCCTTTTAAACATGTACTTGATCTTGATTTTGTGTAAGCTACAGAGCCTTTTTCTTACAATGGGTTTATAATGTAAACATTGTCAAACTTTCAAGTTTGTTCAGGGGTTAACTGTTCACTTGTATTCTGATGGTGATGGTTGCATTTGCATGCGTATCGATTGAAGCTATTATGGATCAGGTAGATGGTAGAAGACGAAAATTTACTGAATTTAACTTGAGCAAACGAGTTGATATTAATGAATCTTACATTTGAGGAGCAACAAGCTTTGTTCATGAAGCTCGAGCAGACATTCGGGAGAGGCAATTTGGTGAATCCTGGGAAAACTGACCTTGTGTAATACATGTAGCTCTCATTTTTGCATGGCAAACTTTTGCAAATGTTTAGTTTCAGGCTTCACGGAACGCGGGACTTTTTGCGCACTGTAAAGTGCTTTCCCCATTAGATTTCTGATATTTTTTATTGATTAATGTACATGTCAAGATAATGTTTATGTTTTAGTTACTTTTGCCCCTTCTCTTTTCTTAGGAGGGAAACGGCTATGTAAAAATTGCTAGAGTTATATTATAAAGTTAACAATTAAACACAAAAGAAATAGACAAGGTTCGTTAGAGACACCCACCGAAAATAACGTCGAGTTACGAAAGAAATAGCACCTGATTTTGTCTTTGAAGGGGATCACACTGTACCTAATTTAACGTCAAATTATACTGTCGTTACCGTCTAAACAGTCAAACTAATCAAAACTATCACTTTCCCACGTTTTTGTTTGCTCGTCTTTAATCTGTTTTCTGTCGTTTTCATGTTCCCATTTTCTGTCTCTCTCCCTTTTTCTGGGCGTTACCATGAATGGCAAACCGTGTTCTTCCGTTTTCTATGAAATCTGGTTTAAGCTGCTTCAAATCAAGTTGCATTCTTTCTGTTTCTTTTCATTTTCCTTATTCACATATTCTAAGCACAAACTTATTCACGCATTTGCAGATGGATCTTGAATTGTATCGAGCTGCACAAGAAGGCAATATTAATGCTTTGAGATTACAGTCTCAACATTTTAGCACTCAGTTGACGCCAAATAAAAATACTCCACTTCACGTTGTTGCGTTGTTCAATGATTCACAGGAATGTATTGAAGAGATTCTCAACGCAAATGAATCGTTGATGTTTGAAGTGAATTCCGATGGAGATTCTGCACTTCATATTGCGGCAAGAAATGGAAAACTTGACGTTGGATCAACAATGATTACAAGGGCAAAGCATTCAGATCAGGAGGTTGAATCTGGCGGTGGAAAACTAGAAATTCTTTTGTCGATGAGAAATAACAATGGAAATACTCCATTGCATGAGGCCATAATGAGTAACCAATCGGAAATGGTTGCAATCATGCTTGAGGATTATCCTGAAATTGCAAATATAGCGAACAATTCATCGGAAACTCCATTGTTTCTTGCTATTTACAAGAAACGAACATTATGTAGGAGGTTCATAATGGAATATTGTCCCTCGCCAGCTTACACTGGCCCAGAAAGGAGAACTGCTCTGCATGCTGCAGCGGCTACACTTAACTCTAGAGGTAAGTTTTGAATTTGGATTAATTTCATTTACAGTCAATGTTCTCTGACTCAATCTTCAATTGGTTAATGTGCTTTAATTGGCAACATATGAATGGAAAAACAAGTCTTTAATTTTATTAATATTGGTACTTTTGTTCTTTAACAAGATATTAATTATATTTCTGTTGAGCTGCTTTTATGTATTTATTTATTTATTTGTCTCTGGTATGCTATTTATTCAACTGAAAATTAGAAGGTGGTTGATACTTGATATAAACCATTTTAATACATAAGCAAGACATTGTTGCACTCCGCTCTGTTGACTCATGCTTTTGATAATTGCAGGATTCACGCAAGTGTTATTGAATAAACATCCAACCTTAATAAAGATGGTAGACAATTCTGGATGGACTGCTCTCCATTATGCTGCACGATACGGATCCGACAACGTGGTGAAGGAATTATTAGAGACGGATAAATCTGTAGCATACGTAGTTGCAGAAGGAGATGATAATATGACAGCTCTTCATTTAGCAACATGCAAGGGAGATGTAGAGATCATGAGAGAGATCTTACTGTATTGTCCTGATTGCTGGGAGATGGTCACCGGGGATGGCCGTAATATTCTACACCTCGCCGTAAAATTTGAAAAAGAAAAAGCACTCAAGTTTATCTTGAAGCAATCTTGGGTTGGCAACCTCATAAATCAACAAGATGCAGAGGGAAACACACCGCTCCATATTTATGCTGCTACTAACAGTTTGGAGGGTGCTGATCTTGTGAACCACCTACAAGCCGATCGAAATGTGGTGAATAAGAAACAGATGACTCCCCTTGATGTGGTAGTGCATTCTGACATTTTTTCAGCAAGACAGGTAAACGCAATTTATCTCATTTTAATTCTTTCAGTTGTCAAGTTTCACAGTATATTATGAAAAATAAGTTATTTCAAAGAAATGTCAACTAGTGTGTATGACTTTTTTCTCTGTTTTAACACTAAAACAGGATGATATAGAGAAGGAATTAAAAATAAAAGCTGTTGTCATGGGAATTTGGAACCCACTCAATCGAGATAATAGATCACAAGAGATGAAAGCATATGAGGAAAGGAAGAGGGATATTCCGATGGATTTGAGAAAATTTGGAGACACTCAAATGGTAGTGGCAGCCCTCATGATGTCGATTACATTTGCTGCCGGATTCACCATCCCTGGAGGGTATAAGGAGAACGATGGCCATGCAATTTTATCGAAAAATGCGCTTTTTATGATCTTTGTTATAGCGGATACATTGGCCGTGGTTCTTTCTGCTTCTGCACTTTCTTTATACATGGTTTCAGCTATGTTCTCCAGTCGGC
This sequence comes from Fraxinus excelsior, assembly GCA_019097785.1. Classification (NCBI taxonomy): domain Eukaryota; kingdom Viridiplantae; phylum Streptophyta; class Magnoliopsida; order Lamiales; family Oleaceae; genus Fraxinus; species Fraxinus excelsior. The sequence goes on along the minus strand of CM032634.1, from coordinate 34,012,929 downwards.
GAAATATTATACAGAGATATTATACAGCCACGATACTTATTAAAGTAGCTATGTGCTGTACGATATTTGCTTTCATGTTTGGTTTTCTTGTTTTAATAGAAGAGGTAGTACCACTGGCTTTAATACAATTCATAATCTGCATTATTTGGGTTCGCTTCTTTGTGCACACAATACAAGTCACACGCAAGAGTATTGGTTCTTGGAAGAACTTGTAATATTTGTAAGTTTTCTAATCATCAACAGTCTCACTCTTGATTTGTGTAATCGGATATTCATTAGATTTTAAGTAAATATTTATTTTTTAAAAATTTTTGAATCTTAATTTTTGTTTATTTAGGCAACACACCAGAAAATCCTAACCCTATAGATTATCAAGAAATTGGAGGACTGTGAACAGTGCTTATGGTGGAGTGTTGTCTGGAGGAGCTGTAAGGGAAAGATCATTAGAGCTTTCTTGGTGGAAGAGCAAAAGATTGTGAAGAAGGTTTTGAAGATTCAGAAGGCCAAGGAAAAGCCATCTGCTAAGAGCTGATGAGTGAGTCATGTGCCGTATAGTTTTGGATGCTGATTAGTCAAGGATTATTGGAATTGTATTCTGAGGTTTCCATGCTTAAATTATGTTTGTTTCTTAGATTTTGTCAAATGTCTGTTCAATAGTTTGTCGAAAATTCTCATATTTGGTTTTTGGTTCTACCTGTGATTAATGAAAAAACAGACAGAATTTATGATATGTATTGATTGAAACCGAATTACAGAAAACAGAACAGGAATACAATCAGCCTTCCGAGAGGGTTGTACTCTCCACAATATGGTTTTCACTCACTATTTTGCATACCCCTTACTACATATCCCTTATTCTATTTATAAGCCTATTGTAACTGTTTTTTGTTCACCTCAGCCTGCCTACTAACAGATTTTGTTGCTGCCCTCTCTTTCTCCCTTCTTCTTGATCCTTCTAGAATAGTTATACTTGATTGGGGTTCTATCAATTACCCCTTCCATTTCAGTCACCTTTTCCTCAAGGTGAGGTGGAAGATTGTTCATTTGCTTCCAGTCCATTCGCTTCCTCCCTGCTGCACTCCACTGCCCCACCTATATCTCGAATCACCAATACTTGCAACTCTTTATTCTTGCACTGGTGAGCATCTTTAAGTCTCTTGTATGGGAAATTTTTTTTTTTTAGTATACCTGTAGGCGACCTTCACTTTTAGTTCAGTATTTCTAAGTTGCTGCTCTGACAGGGTGATGCCGGTATATTTGCATCCAGTTCTTTTGACAAGTTCAATTGCCAAACTTCCCCGGCCATATCCAATCTCTAGAATATGATGGTTCCTACAAACTCTTGCCTGGAATAGATAAAAAAATCAGTTCAAGCAATAAGTTATTTGAAAATTAAAGAGGTGTGTGGTATGAAGCCTTGCCTTTTCAATCAAAAGCGAGATTTTCCTCATCTGAGTGACTTTCAAGTCTTCATTTTGAGTCTTGCAAGTGGACAAAAAGGGGTCATTATGACAGGAAAGTAAAAAATGATAGTTTGTAAGTTTAGTTTAATGTGAAAGCTGATGGATCAAAAATTCAAATCCTAACCTTGCATACACACAAGAGTATGTCATTGTTTCATCCAGAAAGAGAGAGGAGTTCAATGCTCTGGAAAAATGGGTAACAATTATTTATCTCTAAATTTGATTTGAGTAACATCGCAGTATATGAAAATGAAGAAGTAATTAATCAGAGACAAGCTTTCTTTTTGCTTCGTCCAGCCTAGCAGAATTGAAAATAAGGACCTGACATTAATAATCCGAACAAATATTTTCAAGAAATTCTCATAATCTCCGGTCCTGAACGAAAACTGAAATCGAAAAGTTAACTGCACATAGAACAAATTTCTCAGCATTTTCATGCACATGTTATCAATCACATCATATCAACTGCATTGAAAAAAGTTATGTCTTAATGACTGCTTCAATAACTCGTCATAAAGGAAAAAATAAAATAAAATCACTTACTAGGTCATAACGACGGGATATATTCCTTCGAGCCTGAGTTAGAGTGTTTTGCCTTGAAACATGATGAAAGAAGTATTTTGCAGATGCTATTCCAGCAGTGAAGAGTAATGGTGTCCACCATCCCCTAAAGTTATAGAAGGTATACACTCTCGAGGAAAATTTGAGGAAAAGACTTGGTTGCACTTTTACAAGGTGAACCCAATATTACCTTTTGTTGTTTGACTTCAAGGCAGAAGTATTTAAATCTCTATTGTCAATAAATACCAGCTAAACAGGATTCAGGAAGGCTATTATTATTAACGGAAAACCCTTGATGCTGAATTTGGATCGGTTTACTTACCCTAAAAAGATTGACAAGACCTTCATCTTTATCAACGAAAGAAAAATCCCAATTAACATAGGAATCGGCAAGGCCTAAATCAGCTTCAGTTGCAACCTGTCGCGGGAATATTAAATGAGAACTAGTTAACACAAGAACTTGTTTGAATCAAAAGTAGTCTGTATTATTTGCTCTAATAGTACTCTAGTCTCATGCCTTATAAATGTTGAAAGTATCAGATTACCTGCCAGTAAAACTAGGGATTATGAACTGTCAAAGAGACTTTCAGTGAACTCTTTCTGGTTCCTTTAAAGGTGAAAACCATACCCTTCTTCCACTAAACTGTTGCAACACAAGTTCTGTAACATTTATATATATGTTGTTTGTGCTTATGCTTGTGTGGGAGTGTGCGTGTTCATATGTATATGCATGCGTCCGGTGAACTTTTCTATGAATTTTAAGTTCATATTCCAGTAAAGAGTATAAATATTGAAGAACTGGTGCTATGGATTTAGATCTGGGATAGGGAATTATAAGCAAACAGTAGATGTTGAGCACATGACAATCAGAGATGAAACTTCTTCAGCTGTCAATGCCGTGGAGGTTAATTGAAAGACTACCAACCAGGATTGTAAAACAACTTTTCTTTAGACATGATAGGCAATGATATGGTTAACATAAAATAGAGATAATTATTACTGTTGTGGAGGTTAATTGAGAGAGCTATCAACCAGGATTGTGAAAAACACATTTCTTTTAGACACATTAAGATATGGTAGCCTAGTTAACGTATAACAGAGTCTCTCAATCAAGCGGAATTTGAGTCTAAAACATGTTTTCTTAAGACACATTAAGGAATGGTAAACATGTTGACATTTACGTAGAATATCCATGAAACAGAATTTGAGTT
>CM032634.1:33960096-34009684 GCA_019097785.1 Fraxinus excelsior | reverse complement strand
TTTAAGAAATCCTTTTAGGATCTTGATTAACCTACTGTGCATATACTTGGTGTATATTCAGAATTGTTGATTTCTTGGATTGATAATCATAATCTGTTACTGAGCTGCTGTGAACCTCTATTTTGTATAGTGATATGCACTTTGTGTAAATACTCTGTGTATATAGTCTTTGTGTATATCTTGAAATTGTGAAATTGTTGTTTACTGTATGTAAACACTCTGTATTTGTGCTTTCATAGGACATATTTTACAATTATTGATCTGCTGAAATTGAAACACTTTGTGATTTCTTATATGTCCTATTTGTTAAACACAATTAAGAAACATCTGTATAGCATGACCACTAAAATTGTTGTTCAAAATTGGGATGGTAAAGGAGATTTTATTATCTGGAGCCAGAAAATGAAAGCCCTTTTAATGATACTTAAATGTGCTAAAGCTCTTGATGAATCTTGGCCTGAAACTTTATTTGATGCTAGGAAGGGTGAACAAGATGAATTAGCTTGGAATACTTTGTTTTATTTATTTATTTGACTCTCTTATTAGAAAAATAAGAGAAACTGCTACTGCTGTGGAGCTATGGACAGCTCTGCAGAAGCTGCCTAATAAATGTTTTCTTTGGAAACAATACTTTAGTGATAAGTTTGACCCCAGTGTTGACTTAGAGGAAAACATGGATAGGTTTAATAAGATTACACAAGATCTTATTAACTGTGGGGAAAATATCTCTGATGATCAAAAAGTAGTCTGTCTACTTAATGCTCTTAGTGACAATATAAGATATTAAGAATGCCTTAGAATATGGCAAGAGTAACCTGACTGTTGACATAATACACAATTACCTAAGAAACAGAGATTTAGAGCTCAAGTTTGAACACAAAGAGGCTCTTCACGTAGAGAAGATATTATCTAATCCTAAATCCTCAAGAAAATGCCTGAATAATTTCACTCCAACCAACTTCAACAAAAATAAAAATTTTCAAAAGAAGAAATGGGAAGATAATAAAGGAAAAGATAAGAAAGTATATAATGGAAATAATAAAAACAGAAAGTATTACTATTGTGGGAAAGCTGGTCACTTGATAAAAGACTGCTTTAAGAAAGCTAATGACATAGGAAAGGGAATCAATCATGAAAATGGAACTTCAGCCATTGCTATTTCTTATAAGGAAGCCAATGATGATATTGGAGTTGCTTATGTTTCCTCTGGGAAAAATATGATCAGAACTGGGTTTTGGACTCAGGTTGCTGCTTCCATATGAGTCCTAATGTCTGTTGGTTTTTTGATTTTACCAATCTTAGTGATGGTTATGTAAGACTTGGGAACAATGAATCATGCCCTATAAAAGGTATTGGTAATATTGTCCTGAAAATGGAAAATGGTTAGATTCTAAGGATGGATCATATTAGATATGTTCCAGCACCTAAAAGAAATCTCATTTCTTTAGGGGTTTTAGATTATGAGAAATGTTAGATGGAAATAAATAGTGGTTTAACCAACATAATCAGGAACCATAAACTCATTGTCACTTCCCCCAAGATAAATGGGATTTATACCATAAATCTGAATCTGTTCTTATGAGTACCTCTATGAACTTAGTGACACATATTGATAAATCAGAATTGTAGCATAAAAGGTTAAGTCATCTTAGTGAAAAAGGTTTAAATCATCTTTCAAAAGTTGGTGCCTTTGGAAATGGTTGTGTTCAGAAATTAACTTTATGTCAACATTGTATAATGGGAAAATAGAACAGACTACCTTTTAAATCTAGTTTACACAAGTCTCAAAATATCCTTGAATACATATATAGTGACATTTGGGGTCTAGCTCATACTTCTACAGCCTGAGGTTTCAGATATTACATTCTTACCATTGATGATTTCTCTAGAAATGTCTGAATTTTCTTATTAAGATCAAAATCTGATACTTTCTTTACTTTTAAGGACTGAAAAACTTTGATAGAAAATCAGACAGGTAAGAAAATCAAAATTCTAAGGACTGACAATGGCCTAGAATTCTGAAATACTAAATTTGATAATTACTGTAGCAATCAAGGTATTTTAAGACACATGATTGTGACTTATACCCCTTAGCAAAATGTGATTGCTGAGAGGATGAACAGAACTCTTCAGGGTTGCTCAAAATTTTCTGGGGTGAGGCAATGAAGACTGCATGTATTTGTTTTAATAGATGCCCATCTAGTTCATTGGATTATAAGGTTTTTAAACAAGTATGGTCAGTATTAGGGGTGGGCAAAACTCAAACCAACTCGAGAAAATCGACCAAACCGATCGGTTTGGGTTGGTTTTTTAGAATTTTGGGTTGGGTTGGGTCACGGGTTAAAAACCCAAACCCGAATGAACCCGACCCAACCCGACCCGACCCGACCCGACCCGAAACCTCAAAAAAAAAAAAAAAAAAAAAACCGTCTTCAACAAAACCTAAAGCCTAAAGATTAAAAACGTCTACACTCTCCACTTCCAGTGCAGCCATAGAACGTTCTCCTCTCTTCATCTCTCGCTAGTGATCTGGTCTCTCGAACCCTCACCCACCCACCAACGAACCCGGATATGCTCTCTCGCCAGCGATTTGCTATATCCGTCTCTAGTATAGGTATTGTTGTGATTTTTCATTTATTTTATTAACCTGATTTTGTTGACGAACTGAATTTATTAATTAATTTGGGAAATGGGTGAACTGAAATTTTAATTTATTTTGTTTATTGTTAACTTACTGATATGAAAAGTTGTTTAATCTGTCCTAGTGATTTGTGGCTGTGTTTGTTTTGCGTTTTTCATTTTCTTTTATTAACATGATTTTCTTACTAGTAGTGATAATAACTTTTGAAGGCATGACTGAAATGCTTTTAATTAGATGTTTATTTTCCTTGGGATGTCTCCAGTTTGAGCTTCATACCTTCTCCAGAGCTTCGGATGCCCTTAAATTTTATTTTAGGACGTTGAAGAAACCTAAACAACGTGTTTTTAAGTATCATTAATGTAGAAAGCCTTGTTCAGTCAAGGGCTTCTACCCTCTACTTCCTAGCAAATGATCTCTAAGACGATTTCATAGTGATTTTTTATGTGGTCGAACCATTAAATTTTTACTCCGTGCTTTCTTTGTATTTGATTACTAAAATTTCTTTTCTTCTTATTATCCGAATCATATCTAGATAAAATAAATGAGTGTAGGTGTGATCATCTAATGCATTTGAAAACAAGGCTTTATCCTTCAAGTTTTGTGTTGGTTGTATAGTGGATGCTCTTTAGTTACTTGCTATCTATTTGAAATATTTTGGGCCAACTACATAATTTGGAACAACCAATCGGCTCTAAACAATTTTCACCAAATGGTCATTGAATGTAGCATAACAGTGCTTTGCAATCTCACCATATTATTAGTTTTCATGTGCCTAACTTCTGTTATTTCTTTTGGTTACAAGAGAATATTAGGTGATGTGTTTGTATTGTTTATGATCCATCAAGATCAAACCAGGGCTTCCTAGCTTTGAAGGCTTTGAAGATTTCTGACTCATTCATGGATCTTTATAAAAATAACAACTTCACTGGAGACAAGTATGCTTTTTTGTCCTTTCAAAGATGGTCAAAAGGATCCTTTTGTTTCTTTAATTAGTCCCTTGAGGATTATAACTAATTATATTTTCTAATAAGGGTTTACTTCTCAGGTTGAGGGAGAAGAATCTTTCATGGGTGGATATCTATGAGGAGATTCATGTATGCCACATATAATATCTTGTTCTCTTTAAAGCCATTCAAGTTTTCATTTTGACATTGTTACTTTTAAAGTTTTAAGATCTCTTCCTTTGTATACTGTATCTTTCTTTTACAATTATGCAGCTAACTATATGTTTTTTCTGATGCATCTTTTGCATGAGTTACTTGAAATATATTTCCAAGTTCTCACTTTGTGATTGAAGTTTCATAACAGACTGTATTTTCTTCAAAATGTAATCTGCAAAAGTTTGTACTTATTTAGAAACTACAGTAGCTGGAGCTTAATTTAATTACTCAACAATTGATGACAAGCAATCCATCATTTTAGAAGGCAATTTCTGTGATATGCATGACTTTAAGCTTCTTCCTTTTCTGGAAAATTTAAATTTGTGTTTCGAAACACGTATGTTTTACTTTACCATGTGATATGCATTCCATATTTTTCATATCGTGTGAAAAATTGGATGATTTTAATTTTTATGCAATAATTTTATCCCAAACCGACCAACCCAACCCAACCCGACCGACACGTAATTGGGTTGGGTTGTGTTGAGTTTCAACATTTATATGGGTTAGGTTGGGTTGGGTTGGATTTCGAACAAACCGACAATGTTGGGTTGGGTTTGGATTGGGGCAAAAACCGACCCAACCCAACCCATGCCCACCCCAAGTCAGGATATGTTCCTGACTACTCTTATCTTAAAACCTTTGTATGGAGCATATGCTCATCAAACTGAGTCTAAACTTGAATACTATGAAGAGACAGTTGCCTCTAAAGATTTTGCAAAATGGGTTGAAGCCATGAAGGAAGAGATGAGTTCTCTTCATAAGAATAAAACCTGAAACTTACGGGAGAAACCCAAGGATTGTAAATTGATTGATTATAAGTGGGTTTACAAAATTAAAGAGGGTGAATTTAAATCAAATGATAGAAGATACAAAGCCAGACTTGTAGGTAAAGGTTTCACATAAAGATAAGAAATATATTTCACTGAGATTTTTTCACATGTGGTTAAATATACCTCCATTAAAATCTTACTTGCCTTAGTTACTCAATTTGATTTGGAATTGGAGCAACTTGATGTGAAAACTGCTTTCTTGTATGGCTCTTTAGATGAAATCATCTATATGGCTCAACCTCAAGGTTTCCTGGTAAAAGGTAAAGAGCACTTGGTATGTTTTTTGAATAAGTCCTTGTATGGCTTAAAACAGGCTCCAAGGCAATGGTATAAAAGCTTTGACACATTTATACAAGGTTTGAAGTTCAGAAAATATGAATACGATCCCTGTCTTTATTTCAAAAATGATGGAAAATTTGAATCATTATATTATTGTATGTTGATGATATGCTTTTAGCTGGTCATAATTATGTTGCTGTAAATGATATAAAACAAGAATTGAAACTTGAGTTTGAAATGAAAGATTTAGGATCTGCTAGGAAGATACTTGGTATGGAAATAAAAATGGATAGACTTAGTGGCATATTGTTCTTAACTCATAATGCTTACATTGAAAAGGTAATTAAAAGATTTTCTTTACATGATGCAAAACCTATTAGTTTAGGTTTACCTTTGTCTGGAAATGTGAAACTTTATGTTGATCAGTCACCTAAAACTAAAGATGAAAGGAAAAGAATGTTGAATGTTCCATATGCAAATGATGTTGGGTTTGTCATGTATGTTATGGTGTATTCTAGGCCTGATATTGCTTTTGATGTGAGTATTCTTAGTAGATTTATAAGTAGCCCTGGTGAGCTTCATTGGGAAGCTATGAAAAACCTGATTAGATATCTTAGAACTCAAAACTTAGGGCTAATGTTTAAAATTGATAAAACTGGTCTTAAATTAAAAGGTTATGTAGACTCAGACTTTGCTGGAAACATTGATAATAGGAAATCCACCTCTGCATATATGTTAAATAATACTTGCATTAGTTGGACGTCACAACTTCAGAAACTTGTTGCTTTATCATCCATTGAGGCTGAATATATTGCTGACACTGAGGCAATAAAAGAAGGTTTGTGGCTGATGAGATTATTAAATGAATTACAACTTGTAGAAAATTAGGTGGAACTATGTTCTGATAACCAAAGTGCTATTTTCTTAAGTAGAAACCCAGTTTTCCATGACAGATCTAAACACATAGATGTTAAATTTCATTTTATTAGAGATATAGTTGAAAAATGTGATATAAGATTGGTTAAAATTCCAACTAAGATAAATCCTGCTGATGCAGGTACAAAGGTAATCCTTATTGGAATTTTTTTTTTGATTCTTTAAGATTGTTGAATCTTGAAGCCTACTAAATTTGTGTTTTTTCTTTTACAGGTAATAAGGGCAAATGAAATTAAGTATTCTTGAATCCATTTAGATCTGTTTCCAAAATTCAGCAAGGTGGAGATTGTAAAGTTTGGGTTCTGAATTCTTGAGCCCATATGAGATAAGTGAGCCTAACTGATATACTAGCCCATTTACCCGGTTTGGCCCAGTTCGTAGAATTTTCTAGAATCAGTCTATTGATTTTATCAAACAAGATCTTATGGATGGACAACACTTGGACCATTGCTGACCGTTGGATTGAAACTATTGACTATTTCATTTAAATAGTCTCGAAGACTCTTGGGATCTCAGACTTGTCATTTCTTTCGAAACCCTAGTGTTCTTTCTCTCGACTGTACGATATTCTTTGTGATTAATCTGTAAATATTGTGAGATTTTCTGAGTGATTCTCATATAATAGTTAGAGAAAATGTTAGTGAATCTCTTAGTGAGATTATACTGTAATTTTGAGGGTTTTCAGTTTGTATTCTTTGAGTTCGAACATTCTTGATTGTTATGTAGCTCTACTTGCCTAATTTTGGGCTGTTTCTAGTGGATTCGAGCTATATCCTAACGGATGCCCAACGGAGGATTGGGCGTTGAAAGTGGTCGTCGAACCTCCTGGGCCTTTGGCCAAAAATTCTTTGCGTTCTTTAAATTTCTGTATTTACTTTACTTTTCTTTATCGTTATGTTCACATATAAAATCGCTATATCTGGGACCAATAGTTGAGAATTGAGATATTAAACCATTACTAATAATCACGAACTAGGCACCTTTATTTCTCTTGAAAAATCATTTTGAGCACGCACATGCAAGTAAAGAAGGCGCCAAATAAATTTGCACTCTTGAAGGAGTAATTTCTTACCACCACAGCAGAAAAGCAAATACAAATTTAATAACCCATTTCAATAGATCAAATTAACTTTAAAATGAATTAAGCAATCCGGCCTAAGCAAACAAAATATATCCACCAAAAAAATTTAAAAACAAAAATCCATTTTTCAAGTTTACAAAACAAAAACTTGCTAATAAATATAACATATTAATAAATTAGTCATGTTTCGTGCGAAAAGTTGGGCTTCGCTAACAATTAAGAGAAGGTTCAGACGATTGTGTAAGGAACAGACATTTTGAGACAAAATCCCAAAAAGTGGTACTTTATTGATGAAGATTTACAATCGGTGAAAAATGATATGCCTCCAAGTGGCGCAAACACACAGAGCAATTGAAAGTTAAATGCAATAAAAGTAAATGAAATGAAAATTACATATTCTCTATTCGAGAGTGTTTGATTTGGAGTCCTTTCTTCTATGCCTTATTTTTTCTTTTATACTCCTCTGACAGTTGTTGTCGTGGAACTGTCGAAACTGATGGTCGTCCTATAACTATCCACGTTCTTCATCATGGCTAACTCGTCATGGAACCGTCGTACTGAACTGCTTGTAACTGAGATTTCTTGGATCAAGAGACATGATGAGATTGCCCCCTCAACTACCTTAGTAACCGTCGCTTAAGATAATGGTTTACCCAAATTCTGAGCGTTTTGCAATCCTGGGCGATAATAACTCCGTCGCCTTGAATATTCACAAAGAGCCGTGTTCGCCCAAAGCTTGAGTGTTTTGCACGTTTGGACGATGATGGGCTTCTGCTACATACCTCCGGCTTGGGCCTTTTACATGGTCTTACTTGGGATTGTCCTTTGAGCTTCCTAATTGGACTTCACTCCTTGTACCATTTAATTGAGCCTCATTTTTATGCGTCAACAAGTCAAAATATCGAACTCCAAATAATTTATACTGAAATCCAAAACTTCAGTACACCAAAGCTCTAATTTGACATTCAATATCGAGATCCGCACATTTAAATTTATAAAATTATGTGTCGTACCTAAAAACTACACAGCTTTCAAACTCACCAACTTCAAACTAAATCAACCCCCACCGCCGCTTTTCAGCAATTCACACATAAATACCAAAATAAAAGTTCAAATAAACAATAAATGAATCGACAATTTTAAAATTAAAACCGAAAATCACTGAATTCACACCAAAAACAAACCAAAAATAAATAAATAAATAAAAAACTGAACCAAAATCTGCTTCAAAACATTTACCAACAAAATTACCAGTAGATACCCTGAAGAGCTGAATCTCAAATTCAACACCTGAAAAGAATAAATAAACAAAAGATCAGAAAAAGTCCGGAATATTTACCTATTCAATAAAATCAATTTAAAGCATTCGAAAAACTGAATCGAGCTGAAACTTGAAACGTATGTACGATTGGAGATACACTTGAGATTAGAGGATTTTGGAATTTAGAGAGATGTTATTTTTGGTCAGATTTTTTTTTATGTAAATTTTGATAAAAATTAATGAAACATGCGATTGTTAATTCATAAAATATCCTCTGAAGAAAAGTTATGTTCTTGAACAAAGAACAAGAAAGTTGGCCGGAATCCAATTAATTTGGATTGCTAAATGGTGCCTGAAAGCTAAGTCAACGAGTTCGAGTAAGGAAGACGTTATTCCCAAGAGAGGCCTCTAAGAAGATGTCATTTGAGCCAATGTCATTCATTAAAGGCCTCGTCATTGTCGTCGCCAAGGCGGAGGAACGGCGGTACGACTAACTGATAAGTGCATTTTGTGAACTTATTTGTGTCATATTACTTGGGTTTCATGTCGTCAAATAATTAATTTTTACTTAATTTTGGTTAATTTTCTTTTGTTTTATTTAGGGACTCGTTTGAAGCAATTGGAAGAGCAAGAACGCTGAAATTGAAGGAAATATACAATTTTGGGGATTAGAGTCTACACTATAGAAAATGAAGGACTAAATTGTATTAATTCTAAAGATGGATGACTTGGACAAATACAAAATTAATGGGCCTGGACGTCAATTAGCAATGGGCAAATTAGGCCAAATACCCTAAAAAATTAACTAATTTGATTAATACCCTATTAACTAATTAAATTATTTAAAAACGTAGTTAATACGTTATAAAATTTCCAAAATTTCCCGACCCCTGAACACGTCCAATTCTTGGCTGCTAAAATCGATGGAGTTCAAGTGGGAGCGGAGAGAGTGTTTATAGGAACAGGTTGCAACAAAATAGTGAGCAACGTTTCATTTGGTGCTTCTAATTTGGTCTCTTTTGGAACCCAAAATGCTGTTTCCATTTTTTTGCAGGAAAAGGCAGCCGGCAATGGAGGCGCCGATGAGCCTCACCACTGTATCGAGTATGGTTATGAAGAATTCGAACCAAGCTCTGTTTGCCTAGCGAAAATGGTTCAGAATTTCATCGAGGACAACAATGAGAAACCCCACAGGTATTGCCGGAACAGATCCAATTGCTTCAATAAAAACTGCTCTGACAGCTCAGATGAGGAACTTGACTCATTCAATTGCTTTGGCGAATCAACAAATTCTCCTTCATATGATGCACTTGAACTTATCAAGGTAGATATTTAAATTCTTGATATTTTGTTTTTTTTTTCCCTTGCAAATTATAGATTATCTGAAAAAATTATGTTGAATGCGCAGAGTTTAGTACCTTGCGTGTGTGTTTATGAGAGAAATATGTTAGCAGACACTGCGAAAATTGTCGAGAAAAAAGCAAACGAAAAGACGATTTTTGTAGAAAAATTGTCAGTGACAATTTAATTGCTCTTGGATACAATGCTTCAATTTGCAAATCTCGCTGGGAAAAATCCCCCTCTTTTCCCTCAAGTAACTCTCTCTTTCCATTTACTATACAATTTGTTATGTTTCTTGCTGGAATCGTTTGTTGCACATATTAAATTTTGTCCCATTTTTCAAAATTTTAACAAGGGAATATGAATATGTGGATGATGATTGAAGGGGATAGGTTTATAATCGATATTGATTTTCGATCAGAATTTGAAATTGCAAGATCAACCCAAGCATACAAATCACTTCTCCAAACACTGCCTAACATATTTGTAGGTAAATCCGATCGCCTTGAGAAGATCATTAATGTTGTATCGGACGCAGCCAAACAGAGTTTGAAGAAGAAGGGCATGCCATTTCCACCTTGGCGCAAGGCCGATTATGTTAAGGCCAAATGGCTCTCTCCTTACACCCGAACCACTCTGGGAGTAATTGGTGAGGAAGTGAAGGATTTGATTACTACGAAAACAAGTTCTTTTGGTGAATTTGAGTTGATTTTCGTGGAGAAATGTTCGCTTAACAAAACTAACAACAACAACAACAACAACAACAATGAGACTAACAAAGACGGCAACAATGTGCTTATTAAAAGTGACAAGGGCATGACTCCACTGATGAAACCATTGGAGATCAATTTTTTGAGTTTGCCACTTTTTTTGAGTTGTCACTTTTTGAGCGTCACTTTTTTTTTTTTTATTGTTTCACTTTTTTAATATGTATAACTTTTAATTTGTGTCATTTTTATTAAAATTTGTCACTTTTTTGAGTTTGTGTCACTTTTTGAGAGTCACTTTTTTTTTTTTTTTTTTTTTTTTAATAAAAAATGTCGCTTTTTTTTTTTAAAAAAAAAAGTAACAATTTTTATAAAAAAAAAGTGACATTGTATCACTTTTTCATTTTACACAATATTTTTTACTTCTTAAAAATCTTTCATATGATTTTTCAAAACATCCCTAATTTTAAGGATATTTTTGTAAGTACCCCGTTAGCAATTGCAAGTGGATTAGGACTTCAATTAACTTGGATTTCTAATTATATGGGAATGGATTGGCGGCTGATGTTGAGGTGTATTTGGCCTCAATAATAGAAGTATGGTACACTTTTACATATATAAATATGCACCCAGATAGAAACGAGGCGCGGGGGTTTTGGGGCTGATAAGAGAGAAAAAAGGGCATGCAACTGGAAGGTTTTTCGTAGGTTGAATAACGCACACGACCCGAAGCAGTAGAGAAAGAAACGCAGATTGGAATTGAATAAAGAAAGAAGGTGGGCCGCGGCAGCTTAATTTTTGGAGGCAGATTAAATTTTAGCCAAAGTTAATCACGTTCCGTCAATTTTTTGTGATGTCGTTCCACTTTTATTTATTTAATTTTAATATCATGTTAAGCTAGATTTATATGTACTAGGTGAACGATGAACTTTGCATTGTGATCTTTTAATTCTTTATTTTGCAATTTGATATTTAAACACGTTGATGGATGTTGAGTAATTTATATACACTTTCTTGCCTCCATAATTAAATACATGTGATTATGTGAGTTTGTGTGATTTATTTTATGCATTCAAAAGAAGTGAAATAAACTCAACAAGGTATAAATCATCGTTTAGTTCATAAATGATAGAAATATTAAGTGTTTACAAAACGTTATGCATTCTTGTATATTACATTTGTCATAGAAATATAGTCAAATAGTATGCTAAAATATGCTCAATTCTACTCGAAAGAGATTGTTGGATAAGTTAGAAACATTGATTTTTCAACCAATTCATCGTGTTATCAAATTGTAAAATAGGAATTAAAAATGAACTTGCTTGGTAATTCGGGATCCCAGTACACTTTTTGATACATTAATTTCTCCAACTTTTGCATTCAACGTTATTTTTGCACTTAGTTCATAATCTTAGTTTAATTTGCCTACTAGTCATAGTTTCATCGTAAAATCATAAAAACAATCATCTTGAGTTTAATAGATTCGATTAAGGTCGCGATAATAGAAATCAAGTTAAATCAATCCAAGTGGGAACAATACTCGAAATTCTTGAATTTTCACTTTATTACTTGTCAACGAACCGTGCACTCGCGGTGATTTAAATTCGAAACATATTTTCGTGAACACTAACTGTTGAAGCGACCCAAATGGCTACCAATATGAGACAAGTTAAATATGTAATTGAAGAAGAAGATACTGCAGAACCGTTAGCTTCATTGATTGAGCTTATTCTATATATAATACATTGCATTGTCTATAAGAAGAATCTAGTTATTATAGCTATTAGGTGGTTCCATAAATTATGGATCATGTTGGAATCTTTCAATAACAGAATGGAGGTCCAGTAACAGCAATAAGAGACGATTATGACAGCAAGGATAAAAGGCTGCTGAATCACCAATGATTTGTCAATGACCTGGAATGATGATGTAGAGCTGATGAGCTGAAGTTAATTCCTAATACCCCCATTCAAGCTGGAGGGTACACAAGTAACTCCAACCTTGTCCTTTAGGAAGAGAAACCTCGAGTGATTCAGTCCTTTAGTCAGCAAGTCTACAATTTGATCTGAGCTAGGAATACATTTCACTTCAAGCTTTCTTGCTAGCACATTGTCTCTGATCAAATGGATGTCTAGCTCTATGTGTTTTGTTGTAGTGTGATAGATTGGATTTGTAGCAAGAGCTCCCGTACTCATGTTATCACACCACAGAGTTGGGATTCCAACTAGTGGAAGCTCAAGTTCCTGAAACAATGACTGAATCCACGCCACTTCTGAAGCAGTTGAAGCCAGTGCCCTGTATTTAGATTTTGTGCTTGAGCGAGCACTATATGCTGTTTCTTTGAGGACCAAGATATCAGATTGTCACCCAAGTAGATGTAGTAACCCGTTGTTGATCTTCTATCATCTGGATAAGAAGCCCAATCAGCGTCTGAGTAGCCATTTAGGTTTAATCTATCACTTCTTTGAATCCATAAGTCATGATTTATAGTGCCTTTGAGATATCTTAACACTCTCTTTACGGATTGCCAGTGGATGGAAGTTGGAGACTGTAGGAATTGGCTTAAATTGTTGATAGTAAAGGTGATGTTTGGTTTGGTATGTGAAAGATATTGTAAGGCCCCAACTGCACTCTTGCAGGTTGATGGCTCACCCAACACTTCACCATCAAACTTGGAAATGGTTTTGCCAGTAGGAATTGGTGTAAGGCATGGCTTCAAATTTTCAAGCTCAAATCTTTTAAGCAAGTCAGTGATATATCTAGATTGAGTGAGATAAATGTCTGAATCAAGCCACACTACTTCAACTCCAAGAAATGATGCAATCTTCCCATATCCTTTAGTGCAAACTTCATATTAAGCGAGCTTATGAAACCTTGCACCAGATCTTTATCATTTCTTGTTATGACTATATCATCTACATAAATGAGAGCAAAGATCACCTGTTTATATGTCTTAAAATTGAACAAGGACGTGCCGCCACAAATTGCTTGAACTTCTAACTAAAAAATGTAGCTTTCAGTTTGTCATACCGGGCCCTAGGAGCCTGTTTCAAACCATAGAGGGCCTTATTAAGTTTGCATACATAATTAGGCTTAGATTCATCTACAAAACCCTCTGGCTGATTCATGTAAACAGTTTCTTCCAGGTCTTCATTTAGAAAGGCGTTACTTATGTCTACCTATCTGATGATCCAATCCTTTGCAATTGCCAGAGTAAGTATGATCCTCAAAGTGGATTGTTTGATAACTAGACTGAATATTTCGTACTAGTCAATTCTAGGTGCTTGATGAAACTCTTTTGCCACCAACCTAGCTTTAAATCTTTGAATTGACCCATCAGCATTATGTTTGATCCTAAACACCCACTTGTTACCTACTGTGTTATAAGTTTGCAATAGAGGTACAAGCTTCTAAGTTTTGGTCTTTATTAAGGCATTGAATTCTTCTTCCATTGCCTTCTTCCAGTTTCCATTCACCAATGTTTATCTTACATTCTTAGTCTCAGACAAATTTACATCATTTTTAGTTGATTTTCCAAGTGAGCTTTTGGCTTAAAAATATCTGCTTTTCCTCTAGTAACCATAGGGGGTTGATTTTGAACTCTTGGTCTCCCTTGAATCTGATTTCTACCTATCGCTTGAACTTGATTTCTACTAGCTTGCTGATTACCTTCATTCCTTCTAATATTCTACAGTATATCAATTGCTAGTTCTACAATTTCTAGTTCAAGATTGCCTTCATTTTCAGTACTTTCAACCTCTCTTGAGTTGTCAGACAGTAAGATATGCTAGCCAAGTGTTATTTCAGTTTGAGCTGTATCAATGGAGCTTGGGATGGTGACAGAGTTGTTTGGATCAGTTGGAAGATGGATATAAGGAACAATTATTTCAGGTGTTGCAGACTGGGATTGGTTTTTGACATTGAACAATGACTCAAACAAAAACTCAAGCTCATTGAAAACAACATGTCTTGAAATGTATAGTTTACCTGAAGCGTTCAGACACTTGTACCGAACATCACTATAACCAAGGAAGATGCATTTTGTTGAGTGAAAATTGAATTTTTGTTTCTGATATGGCCTCAAGTAGGGATAGTAGGCATATCCAAAGGTCTTTAAGGCTCTATAGTTGGATTCCTTTTTGTATAGAGTTTGATAGGGAGATTGTAGTTTGAGAGTAGGTGTTGGTAGTCTATTTATGAGGTAAGTAGTAGTATGGAAAGAGTCCCACCAGCATTTTAGAGGTAGCTGAGCTTGTGCTACTAATGTCAAGCCTGTTTCAGCAATATATCTATGCTTTTTTTCTATTATACCATTTTAGGCCGAAGTGCAGGGACATTGATGCCTAAACTCGATTCCCTCGTGTCAGAAGTTAGTGAAGATTCTGTATTCCCCACCCCTAATTAGCTTGCAGAGTCTTTATTTTGTGATTTAATTTGTTTTTAACAAGCCTTTTAAACTGGATAAATGTCTTCAGGGCTTCTGATTTCAATTTTAACGGGTAAATCCAAGTATACTGACTGTAATCATCTAAGAAGGTAATGTATTATTTCAAACCTGATGTAGATAATACAGGTGCAGGTCCCCATATGTCAGTATGTACTAGTTCTAGAGGTGCTTTAGCATGTGCTGAAGACAGTGAATAAGGCAACGAATGATAGTTGCCAAGTTGACACGCATTGCAAAAGGATTTAATGGCATTTTCTTTATTTTCAGGTTACAGACTTTGAATACTTGGGTCATTACTTGGCTGGATGGATGACTAAGCCTTTTGTGCCAAACATAACATCTAAAGACTTTTGACTCGAATCAACAAGGAAAACAACATATGACTTTTGACTGGAATTAATTGAAGACTCTTGACTGGTAGAAACAGAAGATATATTGCAGTGGAACTTATTTGAGAGACTTGACTGGTCTGGAGTGTGCTGAATAGAGAAATTCAGCTGATACAACGCATTCTTAAGCCACCCTTGTAGCATCACCTCATTCCTTAAAATGTCCTTAACAAAACAACAAGTAGGGTGAAATTCCATGAGAACTTTGTTGTTAAAGGTCAGTTGTGATACACTAATCAAGTTCTTCTTTATTTCTGGCACAAGTAGTAATTTGTTTAACAATAGTGTTTAATCATTTAGGGCATAAATATGTTGTAGCGATCAAGAATTTTAAATTATATAAAATTACTTTTCTCGAAAAGCGTGTCGTTAAATTGTAAACCCCAACGTTAATATGAAAACGTGTTCGTCTAGCCGATATAAAACGAATTTAAATTTATTTCGAAACGAATCCATTTCCGAACGTTTTAAACAAATTTAAAACTATTTCTAGTCGAGCCTAATCTCAAATAATTCTAAAGTATCAATTTCTTATTATTTTCGTTTTAAAGCCAAATTTTAATAATTTTAAATGTACAATATTTTATTTTAGGGTCCAAAATTTTAATAGTCCGAATATGGATGATTTAGGTCCAATTAGGATTATTCCTAAAACCCAACTTCTTGGCCCAATTAGTTTCTTAAGGATTTGTGTCCTAAAAAATTCTATTCATAGAATACTCCACCTCTCTTCTCTACTCACCATTCTAGCAACCATTTTTGGTAAGTTTCTCCATTCCCTTAAATCTTGGAGACCAATGTTGATGTTAGAACATTAATTTCTAGCATCAACACCACCATCTTCTCACCACCACAACACCACCACCACATCCACTGCCTAACACTTTCACTTCACTCTCAAGACCATTCCACTCCAACCCACCAACACCACCAGTTTCCTCAACAAACCGTAGCCAAAGTTCAACTGCACCAACTCCTTATTTGCCCCAACCCATCAACAACCTCTCTAGCTCACGACAACAACAACCCATTACCAACACCTCACCAACTCCAACTTACGAGACCAACCCAACCCAACACCACAACCAATCTCACGACCGTAGCCCCAAAGAGTTTGCCACTCCAAATCCAAGACATTGCCCGAAAACTCAACCACAAACTGTACCTCAACGCCACCAAACCCACACCCAGTAGCTCACCCAACTCACGCCACTACCCAAGCTCACCTAAAACCACCATTTCACTGCCAGTCCGTCGCCCAAAAACACCTCAATCGAATCAAACCCCCCTAAATCATTAAACTAAGAAACCGAGCCATCCAAGCCCCCTATCCTTCGATCCGAACACCAAAAATACCCAACCCTTACCTACGTGTTGGCACCACCACGAGACGGTGGCGCTAACCCCGTTCGTCGGCCGGTGTGAATCGGGAAAGGGGCTGAGCCCCTCCCTTTTCGTCGCCGTCGCCGTCGATCTCTATCTCTCTCGTTCTCTGAAAATGAGAGAAAGAGAGAATAATGGTTTTGATTTTTTTTTTTGTGTTTATTTTATTATTTTAAATTTTAGAAATTGCCCCTTAAGCCCAGGTTTTAAAAGTTGTTGATTTTAGTCCTAAAGTTTTTGTTATAAATAAAACAGTCCCTAATTTCTAAAAGTTTAATTTCAGCCATTAAACTTTTATTTTCAGTTTCACTCTATTCCAATTAAGTCCCTATTTTAGAAAAGTTTAATTTCAGTCCTTAAACTTTTCAAATTCTAATTTCAATATATTTTCAATTAAGTCCCTAACTTTATTTTATCATTTTAAAACTTTAAAATTTCGAAATATTAATTCAAAACTTATTTTCTATTTTAGCTAGATGAAATGTATGGACGATTAGGAGATTGAGCTTACTTCCCGCTCCACTTTTCACATAACTCGAGAATATTAAGGTAGACTCGCCACCATTAATTAGTTTAAATTATAATTGCACGTTTTATGTGAATTTACGTGATTTATATGCTTTAATTCATGAGATGAGAATATGTCATACGAGATATATGATGTTGTTATGCTTGTCATAACTTATATACTTTAATGCATGAAAAGAGACGAGTATCTCTTATGAGATAAGATAAAAAAGTTTTGCACAACTTATGTGGTTAAATGCATGAGACGAGACTACCCACACCCTATGATTTCAAAGAGCCTATGATTTTCAAGAAAATAAGCCAATGATGATGATGATGATATTACTGTATATTTTGCATAATTATGTATTCAACTATTCTGTAAATTAATTATCGACGATGAGTCTACTGAGTATTTTTTCGAAATACTCATTTCATTATTTTAACAATATTTGTAGATTTCGGAGATGGTCGAGTGCGATGGGTAGTGGTGGCATGAATTAATAGTCGAGGTTATTTACTTTTGAAATTTACACATTTCGAACATTATTATCGTACTTTATTATTTTAGTTATTTCAAACTCAAATTTAAAATTTAAACAATTATCTTAAATTATTTAAATGAATTTTTTTGCCAACAAAGTTTACAATTACGAATATGATGTTTTATTTTCAAAATTAGGTTATTTCCGCAAATCTTTTTATTAAAATT
This sequence comes from Fraxinus excelsior, assembly GCA_019097785.1. Lineage (NCBI taxonomy): Eukaryota > Viridiplantae > Streptophyta > Magnoliopsida > Lamiales > Oleaceae > Fraxinus > Fraxinus excelsior. Next base: position 33,992,007 of record CM032634.1, on the reverse strand, counting down.
AGGACAAAAGACAATGACGTGGCAATCCGGATTAACGGAACTCGGGGTGTTACAGCTTGGTATCAGAGCCAGCCTGCGTTTTCATAGACTGGCAAATTTTTAAAAAAAATTCTTCAAATTTACAATGTTATTTTATTAATGAAAGTTGTCATTGCCATCATTTGATCGACCGACTCCGAAGGTAAAAGAAGTTTATGAAGTTTAACGTTATTGTATTTCGGATGCCTATTTTAACGATTTTTGAGAATTAGAAGAAAGAGAAAGAAAGTGTATTCGAATTAGAAAGAAAGAAAGAAAGACGAGTTTGAGCATAATTTGAAGAGTTTTTAAATTATTTTCTTTACGTCCTCGTAATTTTAATTAAGAGAGATGAATAAACCCTAATTGGACTTTGCATAATTGGTTTAGGACATGGCACCCATTCGTAGAAATGTACCCAGTGACGCAGAACAGGCCATTAGAGATTATGACGGCTTCAGGCCTAGACTTGATTGGGCAATTACCCAACACGTAGAGCAGCTGAATATTGTACGTGATCGAGCCATACAACATGGCTACGTGACCTATAATCACCGATCGATCCATCACTTACTCTCGACCTTTCGAAGCGACTATGCGAAAGTAGCTCGTAGCATACATGGATTCTCTTATGTCACTTAATGTGGATATAGAGTATGACACCTTCTGCGTGAGATTCGTAGCATATTGGCCCATGCACTTTGAGCACCGCTTTGGGGTTGCACCTGAAGGGGAGCTAGAACATGAGCCAATGCTCGAGCTCAAACTGGGGCAAGAAGATGAGTTAGCACCCGAGGGCAATCCCGAGGAGGAACTCGAAGAAGCACCAGAAAAAGACACTAACCCAGCACTAGGAGAGTTCTTGGACACCGAATCATGTGTAACCGAAGGAGAGTGAAGAGATAAAATCTAGAGTATGTTTGATATTTTATTGTATTAAAAAAAGAGAAAAAAAATGTTCAGCATACATGCCTTCCTACTCATGTACTCTCATTGAAAGAAGTTGAGTTATTAATGAAATGATGTTTGATCCCTATTTTCCATCTTCGAGTTATCTTTTATTTCTTACATTGTTAGTACGCTTATTCAACTGTTACGAACTACCTTTAATTTTATGAAGGTTATGGCACAACCAACTCAAGTCGATGTCATTAGGGAATTACTTCGGGTGGTGCAAGAGATGAGACAAGCTCCACAGCCAGTTAACCCTACAGTGTTAGTAATCGAACAGTTCAGGAGATACAATCCACCTACGTTCGATGGTGGAGATGGTCCACTAGCAGTGGAAGAGTGGCTTCAGGCCATTGAGAAGATCTTCAGGCACATATCTTGCACCGAAGATAAGAAAGTAGGCTGTGCGGAGTTCATGTTAGTTGGAAGAGCTGGTTTTTTGTGGGAATCTGCATCACGGACGAAGAGTGAAGAGTAGCAAGTAGCTCTGATGTGGGACGAATTTAAGACTGAGATCAGGGATAAAATTTTCCTACAAGCCCTCAGAGATCACAAGGAGTCTTAGTTATTGCGTTTGGTACAGGGTGATTTGGATATCACCGAATATGAGAGAAAGTTTGAAGAACTGTCACGTTATGCGCCACACCCGGTGGAGACTGAATTCAAAAAGGCACGACATTTTGAGAGGGGTCTACGCTTGGATGTCAAACATATTGTCAGTTCACTCGAGCTGCCAACTTACAGAGAAGTTGTGAAGAAGGCTCAAGTAATAGCCTATGCCGATGTGAAAGTTGGAAATCAAGGTAATCATCATAAGCATAGATATCAGGGAAAGAGAAAGTGGCAAGGTCCAAATCGCAATCAAAATCAGAACATGAATCAAGCATTTATCAAGAGGCAGAATCCAGGACCGACAGGGAGACAGATGACCAATTTCATCCCATCCTGCCTTAAATGTCAAAGGTTGCATAAGGGAGAGTATCTATTTGGAAAGGATGTCTGCTACAAGTGTGGTCAGTTGGGTCACTTTGCATCAGAATGTCGTGCTCCATCTGCCCAGGGTTCCAATTAGAAGACGAACCGGGACCAGAACAGAAAAAGAAAAGCAAGAGTATTTGTTATGGATGCAGCTGAGGATTCTGACGTGATTGCAGGCATACTAGTTACACCGATATTCTTGTACATATCTTAACTTTTTTCCATACTGTATTTTCTTTCCCATCTTGAGCATGTTATTATGATACCAGGTATACTATCTATTTTTGGTATTCCCATATATGTTCTAATAGACTCGGGAGCCGCACATTCATTTATATCCGATGCATATTTAGAAAGATTGAACCTAATAGGAGAAGAGACTAGTAGAGCCCTCGAGGTTAGTTTGCCGACAAGAGAAACTATCGATACTTATAAGATAGTCAAAGCAGTACAAATAGATTTTGATAGTCAAGTTTTAGAGGCAGACTTGAATATTATTCGAATGAAAGATTTCGATATTATTTTGGGTATGGATTGGCTCAATACCAATCGTGCCGCAATCATGTGCCACGAGAAAGAGCTTATTTTTCGCAACGATGGTGAAGAAGTATTCAGGTTTTATAGGACGAGGATCAAAGCACTTCCTCGCCTTATCTCCACTTTACAAGCTGAGAAGTTTTTAGCTAAGGACAATTGTCAGGGCTATTTGGTTCGTTTCCAAGACAAACCCACAAAGGAGATTACTCTGGACCCAGTGTCGTAGTATGTGAGTACGATGATGTCTTTCTAGATGATCTACATGGTACTCCGCCGGATAGACAAGTGGAATTTCCTATTGACTTGGTATCGGGAGCTGCCCCTGTTTCCAAAGCTCCGTACCGTATGGCGTCAAATGAGTTGCAAGAACTGAAGGTACAGTTAGAGGAATTGCTAGAGAAGGGTTTCATCGGACCAAGTGTATCTCCATGGGGAGCACTTGTTCTGTTTGTAAAGAAGAAGGATAAAAGCATGAGGATGTGGATCGACTATCGAGAACTTAACAAGTTAACGATAAAGAATAAGTATCCTCTCCCCAGGATCGATGACTTATTCAATCAGTTGAAAGGTACAGCTATTTTCTCCAAGATTGACTTGAGATCTGGTTACCATCAGCTAAAGGTTTCGCCAGCGACGTACCAAAGACAGCGTTCAGGACACAATATAGGCATTACGAGTTCGTAGTGATGCCTTTCGGACTCACGAACGTACCTGCAATATTTATGGGTTTAATGAACAGAGTCTTCCATCAGTATCTTGATAAATTTGTTATTATTTTTATCGATGACATATTGATCTACTCTAGAGATTCAGTACAGCATAAAGAACATTTGAAAATTGTATTGGAAACGCTGAGAGCAGAAAAGTTGTACGCCAAATTCAAGAAATGTGAATTTTAGCTTGAGAGAGTAGGTTTTTTAGGTCACATTGTTACAGCTAAAGACATCGATGTTGATCCTTCTAAAGTTGAAACTGTAACGAATTGGCCAATACCGGCAAATGTTGGAGACGTGAGAAGTTTTCTTAGATTAGCCGGATATTATCAGTGATTCATAGATGGTTTCTCTAAACTAGCAGGTCTTATGACTCAATTGACCAGGAAATGAGTTAAGTTTCTGTGGATAGAACAATGTGAAAAAAGCTTTCAGGAACTTAAGAACAGACTTGTCTTAGCACCAGTGCTGATTATACCAGATGGGTCTGATGGTTCCGTTATTTACAGCGATGCATCCAAACATGGCTTAGGTTGTGTACTGATGCAGAATGGAAAAGTGATAGCCTATGCTTCAAAATAGTTGAAGCCATATGAAAAGAATTACCCGACACATGATTTAGAACTCTCAGCTATTGTGCACGTTCTTAAGATTTGGTGACACTATCTGTATGGGAATAAATATGAGATTTACACCGATCACAAGAGTCTCAAGTATTTCTTCACTCAGAAGGAATTGAATATGAGACAACGTCGATAGCTAGAGCTGGTAGAAGATTATGACTGCACCATTATTTACCATCTGGGTAAAGCAAATAAGGTTAGACGCTTTGAGCAGAAAGAACGCTGGACAGTTATTAGCTTTGGGAACAACGCAAGATCAATTGATTCGAGATTTTCAGAATTTAAGAATTGATGTGCGAGCCCCATCAGTCCAAGGATCTATTAGATTGGCAAATTTGACTGTTAAACAAGATTTGAGAGGTCGAATTGTGATGGCTCAAGCCGAGATAAATTCTTAGAAAAGATCAGATCCGAAGTTGGGACTGGCAAAATGATAGGTTTCGAGATTGCCTCTGATGAAGCACTTATGTTTAGAGGGCGTCTCTACCAAAGCATGCACTTATCAAAAATGAGATTTTGATAGAATCTCATTCAGCGTCATATGCTTGCCACCCAGAAGGGACAAAAATGTATCGTGATTTGCGCAATACCTTTTGGTGGAGAAATATGAAGGGTTGCATTGCAAAGTTTGTCTCTCGATGCATGACGTGTCAACAGGTCAAAATTGAACATTAGAGACCATCAGGGTTATTAAATCCCTTGGATATACCGGAATGGAAATGGGAGAAGATTTCCATGGACTTTGTGACAGGTTTACCAAAATCGGTAAGAGGGCGTGACGCTATTTAGGTTATTGTAGACCGACTTACGAAGTCAACGCATTTCTTACCAATCAGAATGACTCTCAATGTGGATCAGTTAGCCCAGTTGTATGTTAGAGAGATTGTTCAACTTCATGGAGTACCTGTTTCTATTGTCTCAGATAGAGATCCGAGATTTACCTCAAGATTTTGGAAGAGTTTACATGTTGCTATTGGTACTAAATTAAATTTTAGTTCAGCATACCATCCCCAGACAGACGGACAGTCTGAACACACTATCCAGATATTGGAAGATATGCTTAGAGCTTGTGTACTAGACTTGAGCGGTAATTGGGAGACTCATATTCCATTAGTGGAGTTTGCCTACAATAATAATTTTCAGGCTACTATTGGTATGACACCATATGAGGCACTTTATAGACGACGCTGTCAATCACCAGTCTACTGGGATGAGGTAGGCGAGAGAAGAATTTTGGGTCCAGAATTGATTGAGAGGACAGTTGATGCTATTGAGAAGATCAGACTACGGATCAAAGCTGCACAAGACAGACAGAAAAGCTATGCGGATAAAAGGAGAAAAGACTTGGAATTTGTGAATGGAGAGAAAGTGTTCTTGAAAGTAACTCCTATGAAAGGTACTATCCGTTTAGGCAAGAGAGGGAAGTTAAGGCCTCGTTTTATCGGACCATTCGAGATATTAGATAAAGTAGGTAACGTGGCTTATCGTTTGGCATTGCCACCCGAGCTATCGGTCGTACACAACGTTTTTCACGTTTCTTTATTGAGAAAATATATCCATGACCCAAGTCACGTGGTAAATTTCCAAACTATTTCAATTCAGATGAATCTGTCCTATGAGGAGACACCTATGTGCATTATTGATAGAAAAGTCCATGTCTTAAGAAACAAAGAGATCCCTTTAGTCAAAGTCCAATGGGGTAGACATGATAGTGATGAAGCTACCTGGGAAAAAGAGGAAAAGATTCTGGCTAAGTATCAGATATTTTACATCAAGTAAGTTTAAATTTCGAGGACGAAATTATTTTTAAGGGGGTAAAGTTGTGGCGACCAAGAATTTTAAATTATATAAAATTATTTTTTTCTCGAAAAATGTGTCACTAAATTTTAAACCCTAACGTTAAAATGAAAAAGTGTTCATCTAGCCGTTATAAAAAGAATTTAAATTTATTTCGAATCGAATCATTTCCAAACGTTTTAAACAAATTTTAAACTATTTCTAGTCGAGCCTAATCTCGAATAATTCTAAAGTATCAATTTCTTATTATTTTCGTTTTAAAGCCAAATTTTAATAATTTTAAATGTACAATATTTTATTTTAGGGTCCAAAATTTTAATAGTCCGAATATGGATTATTTTTAGTCCAATCAATTTAGGTCCAATTAGGATTATTCCTAAAGCCCAACTTCTTGGCCCAATTAGTTTCTTAGGGATTTGTGCTCTAAAAATTTCTATTCATAGAACACTTCACCTCTCTCATCTCCTCACCATTCTAGCAGCCATTTTTGGTAAGTTTCTCACTTCCCTCAAATTTTGGAGACCAATGTTGATGCTAGAACATCAATTTCTAATATCAACACCACCATCTCCTCACCACCACACCACCACCACCACCACCACCTCCACTGCCTAACACCTCCACTTCACTCTCGAGACCACTGCACCCCAACCCACCAAACTTCAACTACACCAACTCCTCATCTGTCCCAACCCATCAACAACCTTTCTGGCTCATGACATGGTCCCTACTTCGGGACTGCCCGAAAACTCAACCACAAACCGTACCTCAACGCCACCAAACCCATACTCGCAGCTCACCCAACTCACGCCACTACCCAAGCTCGCCTAAAACCACCACTTCACTGCTAGTCCGTCGCCTAAAAACACCTTAATCGAATCAAACCGCCACCAAATGATTAAACCAAGAAATCGAGCCATCCAAGCCCCCTTATCCTTCAATCCGAACACCAAAAACACCCAACTCTTACCTACTTGTTGGCGCCACCATGAGACGGTGGTACTGACCCCGTTCGCCGGTCGATGTGAACCGGAGAAGGGGTTGAGCCCTCCCTTTTCGCCGCCGTCGACCTCTCTCTCTCGTTCTCTAAAAATGAGAGAGAGAGAGAGAGAGAGAGAGAGAGAGTAATGGTTTTGATTTTTTGTGTGTTTATTTTATTATTTTAAATTTTAGAAATTTCCCCTTAAGCCAAGGTTTTAAAAGTTGCTGATTTTAGTCCTAAAGTTTTTGTTATAAATAAAACAGTCACTATTTCTAAAAAGTTTAATTTCAGCTCTTAAACTTTTATTTTTAGTTTCACTATATTCCAATCAAGTCCCTATTTTAGAAAAGTTTAATTTCAATCCTTAAACTTTTCAAATTCCAATATCAATAAATTTTCAATTAAGTCCCTAAACTTTATTTTATCATTTTAAGACATTAAAATTTCGAAATACTAATTCAAAACTTATTTTCTATTTTAACTAGACAAAATGTATGGACGATTAGGAGATTGAGGTTACTTCCCGCTCTACTTTTCACGTAACTCGAGAATATTGAGGTAGACTCGCCACCATTAATTAGTTTAAATTATAATTGCATGTTTTATGTGAATTTACGTGATTTATATGCTTTAATGCATGAGATGAGAATATATCATATGAAATATATGATGTTGTTATGTTTGCTATAACTTATATGTTTTAATGCATGAGAAGAGATAAATATCTTTTATGAGACAAGATGAAAAATGTTATGCATAACTTATATGCTTAAATGCATGAGACGAGACTACCCACATCCTATGATTTTAAAGAGCCTACGATTTTTAAGAAAATGAGTCAATGATGATGATGATATCACTGTATATTTTGCATAATTATGTGTTCAATTATTTTTAAATTAATTATCGGCGATGAGTCTACTGAATATTTTTTTCGAAATACTCACTTCGTTATTTTAATAATATTTGCAGATTTTGGAGATGGTCGAGTGTGATGGGCAGTGGTGGCTAGAATTAATAGTCGAAATTATTTACTTTTGAAATTTACGCATTTCGAACATTATTAACGTAATTTGTTATTTCAGTTATTTAAAACTCGAATTTAAAGTTTAAACAATTATCTTAAGTTATTGAAATGAGTTTTGTTGTCGAAAAAGTTTACAATTACGAATGTGATGTTTTATTTTCAAAACTAGGTTATTTCCACATTTTTTTATTAAAATTTAGGCAAAAGACGATGACGTGGCAATCCGGGTTAACGGAACTCGAGGCATTACATATGTGCAGTTCCAAAATGTAAAATATTTAACTAACTTCCATTTCCCACCATGATTTTCTTTTTACCAGTGTACTCACTTACAGAATCGATGTTTCCCTTTTCAGATGTACTGTGGTTGTTGGCTCATGTGTCAGCAAACCATGCTGGATCACTCACTATGTTTGGAGATGCTATGAGGGCCGCAGGTGGTGAATTGTAGTTTGTCTTCTAGTTTGGAAAGTGCCAGTATATCGTTCATCATATCTAAAGTTAGAGATGTTTGCCTTGTGACCAACCTGTCCACAAACTTGGCAAATTGGTATGTTTCTTCCAAATGAATTGGCTCCCCTGCTTCTACCTCTTCCACTTCTGTAGTAGCTGAAATTTGTGAATCTTCCTCCCATATCTGGCCTATTAGAATCGAAGTTATTGTGACCAAAACTTGATCTCTGAGATATGTTAGCTGAGGTTTGATCAAGGTTTAAACCTACCATTTCATTTTTGATTGAACTGAGGTGTTCCAGTCGACTTTCATAAGTTATCAATATAGATCGAAGTTCTACCCAAGAGATGTGATCTCTACTGTTAAGTTGAACAACAATTGGCGTATAGTCTTCATCAAGTCCTGCCAAAACTTGGGTGATCAAATATGTCTGAGTGATAGTTTTGCCCATAATCTCTAGATTATCAGCAAGTTGTTTCATCTTGTTCAGGTATTGGTCTATGTTTAAATTTCCCTTCCTTGTTTTCTGAAGTTCACCAAAAGGTTATCCTTAACCTAATTTGAACTCCATAGCTTTCTTCAATGGCAGTCCAGAGTTTATTGGAGTTGGCTGCACTCATTACTCTCATTGCTATATCTGAAGTCATGAAGGAATAAAGCCACCTCATCAACAGCTGATCTATTGACATCCATTGACAAAATTTCGGGTTCTTCACCATTTCAACACTGGTTCTAGCTTCACCAGTGATTTGAGTACCCGTAAATTCTTGAGGACACACCTTTGTCCCAAGAATATGGCCTTCCAAATTATGTCCTCTGATAATTGGGATAATTATGTTCTTCTACGACAGATTATTATTTTTATCAAGCTTCACAGGCACGGTTTGAGTCATGTTAACACTGAATGGTGAGAGCTGATTGTTTCATAGCAATGGTGCAGCAGTGCTACTAGAGAAAGATGCTGGAACAGTTGTAGGATCAGCATTTTGAAGAGTATTACTGGTGTTTGCCATGGCTGCTCTGATACCAAGGTAAATATGTAATTGAGGAAGAAGATAATGCTGAACTGTTAGCTTCATTGATTAAGCTTATTCTATATATAATATATTGCATTGCTTACAAGAAGAATCTAGATATTACAGCTGTTAGGTGGTTCTATAAATTATGGATCATGTTGGAATCATTCAATAACAGAATGGTGGTCCAACAACAACAAGAAAAGACGGTTATGACAACAATGATAAGGGGATGCTGAATCACCAATGACCTGGAATGATGATGTGGAGCTGATGAGTTGAAGTTAATTCCTAACAAGAAGTATTACAACACAAAACTTTGCCATGAATGGGCTACCATGCAAGTTCAAAGTCTGGGGGGATTTTCAAGTAGGGGTGGACATGGGTTGGGTCGGGTCGAATTTTGCTTCAACCTAACATTATCGGTTTGATCAAAACTTATCCAACTCAACTTATGTAAATGTTGAAACCCAACTCAATCAAATATTGGTCAAGTTGGGTTGGGTTGGGTTGGGTTGGTCGGTTTGAGACAACTTGTTAACAAAAATTAAAGTCATCTAATTTTCTATTATACTAAATTCGGATAGACAAAATTAAATAGTAAATAAATAAATAAATAAAAGTATCTATTATCTTATTCAATCCTCTTTAGCCCAGCTTACAAAGAACAAAGTGTATTTAACATAATGTGGAAAACTTATACTACATTTATTGTTGATAAGACAATAAGCCCCCCTTCTAAAATGCACCAAGGTAATTGCATTTACACTATCTACTCATATTTTTTAGGTTCTTTTTACTTTTTAGGCATTTTATTTTATTTTATTTCTTTTTCTTTTTCTTTTTTTTTTAAGTAGGCGGGTCGGGTTTGACGGGTTTATTCGGTTTTCATGAGTTAACCCGTAACCCGATCCGACCCAACCCGCTTACATAACCAACCCTCATAGCCCATGTAAAAAAACGACTTAAATCGATCGGGTTGGTTCGGTTTGGATGGTTTTGACAGGTTCGATCCTATTTTCAAGTGTTATAGGATAGGCTCCAGGTAGTTTCCACACTAGTGCCAGAAAGAAGCGCAAAATCAAAAGCATTCTATCAGCAGATGAGAAAAGCTCTTGTCGAAAGGAAAATAGAAGTAGATGTCTCATCAGCCCCCCGCCAGCGACCCCTAGTTAGGAGATAACTTTTTCCCAAATTATGAGTCTCAGATGTCTATCAACGTGTTTAATAGAATAGGGTGAAATCCAAGGAACATGAGCCAGTCCATGCATCAAATGGCTCAATAAGAGCGAACGCAGAGCTGAGCCCTCCCACCTAGAAATATGCGAGAAAGACAAAATTTAGTAGACTGGAGAAATCGAGGAGGGACATCCCAGCCTACGAGGTGAACGAGAATGACTCTAAAGGGCCATATCGATCCTACAAGTTTGATGATGCTTCGCAGGATCCCAATGCTTCCCAACTTTGTGCCTCCCAAGATCCCAAAGTATGAAGGAAAAGGTAATCCAAATAAGCACCTTAATAAGTATAAAATACAGATGAGCTTGAGGGGAGCTTCGCCGGCCTTAAAATGTAAAGGTTTTTACTTAACATTAAGTGGAGCAGTCGAGGTCTGGTATAGCACGTTACCACTACTTAACATTAGGAGCTAGCCTGACTTGAAGAAGACATTTTGAACCAATACCAGTCTAGAAAGGAAGGAGAGGCCCGCATTCAACGCCTCCAAGACGTGAGGCAAGCTATAGAAGAAACATTGAAGAATTACGTGGCTTGTTTTATCGATGAGATAACTTATTGCGAGCAAGTTACTTATAAATAGGCCATTTTAGCCCTAAATGGAGGCCTAAACATGAATATCTTGTTTTGGAGGAATGTGTGGAACAAGAACCCTGCCACTTATGATGAGCAAGAGGAAATATGGTTGGGCATAGGTTGGGTTGGATTTCTTTTGAGTCCAACCGAACCCAACATATTTGGTTTGACAATAATTCAAACTGAAACCAACCAATTCATGGTTGAAACCCAACCCAATCCAAATTGACCAAACTCAAGTTGGTTTGGGTTGATTGGTTTGTACTTGAGTCCAATTCAAGTTGTACAATTTTTTATAGGCCCAAAAAAAAAAAAAAAAAAATTGTAAGGTAATTTTTTTTTAAACAGTTTTTCATGTGTAAATTTTTTTTTTTTGCGTATTAGCCCGATTTGAAATTTTGTAGCCCGATCTTGGATCCAATCCTTGATCCGTTCCTGCATATAATAATGGACTTTTGGCTATTCTAATTAACCAGGTGGGTCTCATGGTCAGACCTCTCATTGTGATTGAAGATTTTATAATTAAGTTTCTTTAATCACTTTCGGGGTAGGTCCAATGTGACTCTTGAGATTAAACACCAACAAAATTAGTATTAACAAAGGAAACTAAAAATAATTATATAAAAGTGTGCTATTTGAATTGATGATAAATTATTCAATATATTCAATATGATGGTTGAAGCCTAATGGCTCCCGATTTCACCATAATTATCAAATTAAATCTCACATCTCAAGTTCAATTCCAAAAGTTGTACTCGAGCGAATTTACTAATTTAATCAATTTACCTCTTATCAAGTTCAAATCATCGTATCTATTTAAGTTAACTCCATATTTAAATATGAACAAGTCTCAAATAAATAAATTAAGAGCCAGTTTGAGCCCAATTTAAGTACCTTTAAGTCCAAGTTTTACACACGAGGATATAATTTACACTAAATTACGTAGAAATCCATTCACTTAAATTGAAATTAAGTTTACAAGCACGAATAAACTAATCACACACCTTATCAGTTGTGCTGTAAAAAGAATTGGCTGCGGAAAAAATAACTTAAAAAGAATTTGATAGTCTTTTATTTTAAATTTTTTTTGTATGTTTTAAAATTAGCATTTTGTGAAGAAAAATAACTTATCGATATGTTCCATATACTTTTACTATGATGATATCATTTTGCATTAATATTATTATGGAATCTATTTTAAAATTTATTTATAATTTTATAGCAATAAATAATATATTAAATATTTTTCTAGACAATGTGCTAACTGTAATTATATTAGATGAAAATAAAATTAATATATTAATTTTCAAAATTTTAATAAATTAACAAAATAAAAATATAGTCCATATATTAGAAACATAATTAATTATACTAGGGTTAAAATATATTTTAGAATTAGAAAATTGGAAAAACAAAAAAAAAATAAAATGAAAAGTTACATTTTTGCTGCTTCTCAAAATCTAGATGCAGATTCTTCTATAATCAGTTCTTTAAAATTTATATTGAGAATTAGAAATTGAGCTCCAAAATCAATCCCAAATAGAGACCTTAGTCCACAAGGGGTGCTTAAGCGCTAAAGAGGTAAAGTGAGTTTTCCAACACAAAGTCCGAAGAAAATAAGTACAAAGTGAAATGTAGGTATCACCGTAAGATAAAATATTGATTGGCTACCGACTCCTCATATTTCATTGTTTAGGGAAAGTGTAAAAGTCAGAGAAATATGATGTTCATTTCATTGAAACATATTACAACATTGTCACCTGGGATAACATTGTGGTGAAGTAATTTGTAAGCTCACTCAATGTTTAAGGCCATGTTTGATAACACTTATTTTTCATGGAACTTGGAAAAAAAATTTCATTTCCATGCAAAACAAGTGTTTTATTGGACAAATTTGGACAAGAAAAAATTCACCACCCCCCCCCCCCCCACGCATTTTTCCTTGAAATGGTGGAAAATGTTTTCCCACCATTTTGGTGGGAAAAGCCTTTTCCAGGTTTTGCCATTAAATGTTTTTTAATTTTGGTTTTTTTACGTTTTTGCAATGTTAACAGATTTCATAACCAATTGTAAAAAAAATTAAAAAATTCACTTTAATGGACAATTTTCATGTAAAACGAAACCAAACGAACACTAAATTTTGATGAAAAAATAGTTTTCGAGCAATTTTTTTAATTTTAGCAATGTTAACAAATTTCATAACAAATTGTAAAACAAAATCGTTTTAATGGACAATTTTCATGTAAAATAAAGCCAAACGTGAACAAAAAGATTCAAAAATTTTTTAAAAAAAATCGGGTGGAAAATTATACAAATCGAACACACTTAATTATAATTCTCAGTAAATCAATTTCTAGGAAAGTCTTTTCACTGTAAAACATTTTTTTTCCACTCATTTTTCACTATTACAATCAAACGGACCCTAAATGAAATGAATCAATTGACATATGGGATCAACTTGAGCATGAGTTTCTCATGCATTCATAGTAACAAGCGACAGGTTAGCCTTCTAGAACATGCTGGGACAACATAGACAAAAGATGAGGCTGTCGTAGATTATATATATATTGAACGTAGAGAAATCTTGTTCTCAACTCCATGAACATGTTAGGATTGATACCATTTGTTGTGACACCAATCACCGGATTGAGATGTTGAAATTATATGACAAAATAATAAAATATTTAATCAAGAACAAAAGAAGATAAGAATATGACAGATGAATTAAGAGATTTTATTGCACCACAAGAATAATGGAGAAGAGAGAAAAATATTACAATGATACTAAAAGCTAGTAATCATAAATCTCACACTTTTTAAATTATATAGAAGAGCTTAGGGGCCGTTCTCTTTGTATTTCAGTTTTCAGTTTTGAGTTTTAATTCGTTTTGTGTTTTGTGTTTTGAGTGTCTATTTTGAAATTGCTGAAAATTCGTTCTTTTTGTCATTCTAAAAAATAATTTCTAAAAACAGAAAATTGAAAAACGCGTTTACTTTGAAATTTTGAAAATCTTTTTTTTAATAATATTTTATTCAATACATCTGATTTTTCAATAAATTTTAATAGTTTAATGTTAATATACTATTAAATAACATATAAATTTTGAAATTGGTGAATCTTGAACTATTTTTTTTTCAGATATAAAAAACATAACCTAAATTAAATTTTGTAAAGTTGCAAAAAAGGGGGAGCACTAATCTCATGTTGACACGATAATAAATATTTTGAAATCAATTATATCGAGTTCATATTAATTCTCACAATTCTTGTCAAATAAAATTTTGATCGTCTAAACATGATGACTATCATCAGTGATAATAAATAACATTATTCATTGATTATAGACAAATCACTTACAAGTAGAAAGGCAACATAAGCCCACAGGCTTTAGAAAATGCAATTATGCATCGACATCGGTTTATTGCAACATATCTTTTCAAACTAGAGTTCAAGTTTCAATCTCTTACAAAGTAAATTAACAAAAAAGTAAAGCACGGTTGAACTAGAATACAAAGATAGATGTGGGTAAACGCTGTCCCACATAGCCATCAGTCGTTGCCCTTAGCATATTGGATTCAAACATCTTCGAGTTATCCCTCAACACTACAGTTGCATTAGGATTGAGAGGGTTCTTATGATTTGGTTCCTGCATAAATACAAGTCCCCATGTTAGAGAGTAGGATTAAACTAAAATTTAAGCACATTTCATATCAGAAAGAGAACTTGCTTCTCGATTCATACCATATAAAGAGTGAAACAAGAGAAACATATAGCAATAGGCAAAACAGCCATTAGCAATTTCTATTTATTGGTCTAATAATCTTACATGAATTGAGGTACTCAATCAACCAACCAAAAACTACAATGGCACTATGAAATCTGAACACAAATACTGAATATCGAATTTGTCAATACCAGCATAATTACCATGAAACCATAATGTAATGCACAATAACAAACACCTTAGTTCTACCGAAGCTAGAGCTAGATAATTACGGGACTGGACTTATCTTGTGTCTTCAGAAACACAACAAGCAAATAACCAAAGAAACAGACAACAGTTGACGTAACATATAATGCATACGCAATATTAAAGACACTCATTCGGCATAGCAAACAACATCTAATCAATAATAAACGACGAATTGGATTCTCTTCCAGCACTCTGATTGGCATACATTCCAACTAACATTTCACAATATCCAGCTTACCTTCTTGATAAACACTCAGCCCACATCACAAAACCCTTCGAAAACTTCAGTTCCAATTATAGAACACAACTTTCAGCAACACTCAGATCACTAAACGACTTACAAACCGAAAACCAGAAACTCCAAATCAAGAAACGTCACAAATCTTCAAAATAAATTCTTCAAAACCAAGAGATTGGCTGAAATTTAACCAATAAGATGCCGAATAATCCATGGGAAATTGATTTCAAGAATAATCAAAGAAAAGATACTAACAAAAATGATTTTAGATGATTTTTTATCAGTGATGTGTACCTTGGAATGATTGGTGGGATGTCGGGGAACTCACCGGAGAACATCGAGAAATGAGGTAGGATTGCTGTTGATTTTGGCTGTGACGGTGGTGGTGGCGATTTGGGCTGTGGTTGGATTTGGCGATTTGGGCAATGGGATGCGGTGGGTCACCGTGGTACAGTGGTGGTTGGGTCGTTGTGGTCACCAGCGTTGGAGAACAGAGAACCGACGAGAAGAGATAAGGAAGATACAGATTGGTGAAAGGGAGATAGAACATAAATGGAAGGATTTGGGATTGTATTGTTCCAAAACATCATTTCCCTTTTTTTTTTTTTTTTTTGAGTTTTAACTAGTTCTGTGTTGAAATTTTTTTCCGTTTTCATGTTTTGTGTTATAATTTTTTTTTTTTCGTTTTCAAAAACGCGTTTTTGAAAATAGGAAAAAGAATGCATTTTCACTATTTTGAAAAATCGAAAACAGAAAACGACTCGAAAATGGCAAAGAGAGCAGTGCCTTAGTATTTATAGGGAACATGTAGGAGATATCAAAATCCTCCTAGAACCACCATCAGCAATAAGACATTCTCCATCTCTAGTCTTAGAAACAAAATACTTCATCTTCTTTTTTGAAAACAAAGCATCATACACCTCTTCTATGGTGAGAGTATCACGATTATACAAGATCGTGTCTCTAAAAGAAGAAAACGAAGCGGATAACGAACACAGTAGGATCAAAGTCAAATCTTCTTCATCATATTCTATTTCCAAAGTTTCCAAATCAGTGACTATTTCTTTTAATACAGCCAAGTGATCTTTCTTTTGTCATGCGATGAGAGTATAAATGATGCTTGAGGTTCAACTTGTTTGTCTGACTTTTAGTCATACACAATTTCTCCAACTTCAACCATAAAGCAGCTGTAGGATTTTTCTTCAAAATATCCTGAAGAATAGTATTTGATAGATGAAGATGAATGTGAGAAATTGCATGGTAATCTATTTTATTGCACCACAAGAATAATGGAGAATAGAGAAAAATTACAATGGATTCTATAATTCTGGTAATCTATTTTTCTCACACTTTTAAAATTGTATAGCAGAACCTAATATTTAGAGGGAACATGTAAGGGATGTCAAAATCCTCCTAGTAGAGTTGTTGATGAAATAAGATACCAAAAATAAAGTCCAAAACAAATTACAACTCTCAATGGACTTTCAAAATAGAACTTTAACTTGATATAGGACTTCAATAGCATTTCAAACTTGAAATCTCCATGACGTGTGCTTCAATTAGAATTCTTCAATTACTTCAAATAAGGAATTCGGGTCACACCCAAATTCCAACAGATAATTATTTTATTCATGGATTGTAAAACCTCTCATCAAATCCTCAATGTGACGATCTCGAAAATTCACCTTTTTTCTCTGAAAAATGTCTTCTGTAAGGTTGAGAAGTAGGAGTATGATATCTATGTTTTAAGATGTGAAATAGGACAGATTGCTCAGTTTATAAACTTATTTTAACCATCTTTTCTTGTTAAGGACACTAATGAAACCTTTTAAACTAGTTTATGATTAATCTTATTTTAACTTCTCTTTTATTTTGTGCAATGAATTGTCAATCGGAGATTTGTACCTATAGGGGTGCAAGTGTATATCTGGATTTTTTTTATTTTTTTTTTCATTTTTTGGAGATGAAAATTATTTTCTCTTTGCAAATATATAATCTAATGTTTCTGCTTGTTTTTTTTTTTCCCCTAATTTCGAGCTTAGACAACAAACTGGATCCTTGCCTTCTCTTTTGTTATTTGTTATAGATAAACTACTGTTTTTTGTAGCTTTTATCTTCTCTTCTGTTTATGCAAACTTCATTTGATTTGATGGAAGATATGTTGAGTTATTTTACACAAGTATCTCAAATTTCTATTGAAGAAAATATTTGAGACAAAGAAAGCACGCATTGAGGAAAATTTTATTGAAGAAAATGTTGACGCAAATTTCTATTGTTGCTTTTGCATTCTCTTTTGTTTATTGTTTACGTAATTCTGTTTCGCCCCCACTGAATCATAATCCCAAGTCCCCTCCTAGTCTCAAACAAGCATTAAGCCCTTGTTTGAAATCCATTTTGAGAGAAATAAAAATTTTGGAATAGTGATTGATGTAAGAATGTGTGGTGGAAAAGTGATGAAAAGTTTTTGATTTGTGTGTAATATTATTTTATTTGGAGAATGTGTGGTTGAAATGAAGAATGAGAATGAGAATGAGAAATTAATGGATGTCAAACAGGGGTCAAGAGAACAATTCTCTTGCAGAAACATATTCAATGACAAGGATTTATAAACAGATACAGTTGGCATTTTCTCACTGGTAGTTAAAAAAAAAAAAACTGTCAATCAACATCTGCAACTTCATTCCTGAAAAAATTCCTATCCTTGACCCATTTGTTTAGCTTTATCCTTAAGATAAATATTTTCCACTTCCAGTTGTCTCATTAATACTGGCATCGTTTATAGTAGAGCTATCCTCTCATCATTTATTCTAGACTAAAACCGCATTACAGTATTCATGTTAATATATGTGGATAACATTGTATTTTATCTAAAGAGTTAAAGTGAGTTTTCCGACAACAAAGTCCGAAGAAAATAAGTACAAAGTGAAATGTACGTATCACCGTAAGTAGGGATGTCAACGAGCCAAGCCGAGCCAGGAAAAAAAGTTCGAGCCGAGCCCGAGCTTTTTTGGACCTAGCTTTTTTGGGCCCGAGCCGAGCCCAACAAAAAAAAATGAGGCTTGGCCCGAGCTTTTGACCCAAGCCTTAGCGGGCCGAGCCGAGCCAAGCCCGAGCCAGCTCGGGTTTTTTTTTGTGGCACCTTATAGGCTTATGTCGGATAACATGTTAGATTTATAAATGAGTAACTATCCATTATAACAAAGTAAAAAATCTTTTTAATGATCGATTTAAATTTCTTACAAATTTTAGTAACCATTGATGAAATTAGCTAAATTTTTAAATGTAATTAAGCAATATATATCACTAATAATTTCACTTAATATAGAATAATAAACATTTGTGTAAATGAGAAAATGCTTACTTTAAATATTTAGGTACTTAGAGTTTTAGAGAAATGAAAACAGTAAAAAACTAATAATACAATTAATATTAAACAAACAAATATCACCCATTTTGCCATTCCTAACCGTAAGATAAAATATTGATTGACTACCAACTCATATTTCACTGTTTAGGGAAAGTGTTCAACTGAGAGAAATATGATGTTCATTTCATTGAAACATACTATAACATTGTCACCTGAGCTGACATTGTGGTGAAGTAATTTGTAAGCTCACTCAATGTTTAAATGAAATGGATAAATTGACATAACTTGCGCATGAGTTTCTCATGCGTTTATTGTAACAAGCGGAAGGTTAGCCTTCTACAGGCTAGAACATGTGGGACAACATAGACAAAAGATGAGAGGCTGTCGTAGATTATATATATTGAACGTGGAGAAATCTTGTTCTCAACTCCAAAGAACACATTATTTGAGTCATCCTTCGTCGCATGTACGACTGGTGTATGCTCAGGAAAATTAATTTATAATCTTCGTGCAACACGCCCCATTCTTTTGAAGAGTTGGTGACGTGCTTCTTTGATTCCAATTACACGAAAGTTATTTGCAGAGTACCAATGAAACAAGAAAGTCACCAGGATAGTAAGCATGAAAATCCACGACGATTTCCACCATTCCCCAGAATTTTTTTTTTTTTTTTGAAAATCAAGTTCAAATCTGACGTAAAAATTGGAGTCAAAGGACAAGTCCCTGACTTTGAAATAACTTGAAGATTATTCTAAAGTTTGTAGAATCCTGGATCAATTCCTGGAACATAATATATTAGACTTCTCGATTCCAATTCCTTCACAATGCGATTTTGTGTTGATGACGGTGAAAGATCTAAGGATACTTCATAGTTTTTAAATATTAGTTATCTAAATTTGATTCTTAATGTTGAGGATCCTTATAAATTCGTTTGGCGTGAATCGTAGAATCCCATAAATTATCGTGTTTTTGAACATAGGTTCTGCCCAAAGCCATCACACAAAATTCTTGAGGCATATAAATTAGAATCCATGAAATAATCTTTGATTTCTGAATAATTTTTCTTCCACTCACTATTGAGTACATGTTTATGAAATAAAATTTAACAAATCTCTTCTCATATTATAAACATAGATGAAGTTATTATACTCATATAGTGTATGATAACGTTATTGTTCTGATGCCTTGAATTTATTCTTTTCCTCAAAACTTCAAAAGTTCCTCCCCATACGTTCCTCGGCGTCCCTCTCGGGCCTCTCGGCATCCTTCTCGGCGACCCTCCTAATTAGGTCGACCCAGATATAAAGGTAGAAAAAAATTCCATTAACTATGATAATAGCTACTACTACTACTGGAAGTATAGCAAGTAATTGTTTATAGCAGGAGCTTTTAGAATTCATATTCTGTCGTCTGAAAATTCAAATTGGATCAGAAAACGCGCTTAAAGAATAATACTTTGATAAATAAAAAGATAAGAAAGGAGATGAAAAAGATAAAGAGCTCTTTGATGATAACAACATTAAATTGTCAACTCCAAAGAATACATTATTTGAGTAATGAAAATCATATAGCTATTATAAAAATAGATGAAGTTATTATTAAATATCCCTTGAATTTATTCTTTTCCCAAAACGTCAGCTATATAAAAATCAGTTCCTCCCCTTACCTTTCTTGGCCTCCTGTCATACAGAAGTGCCTAATTATGATCCATAGAGGGTAGAAACTTAATCCATCAATAATGATTACTGCAAGTATAATAAGTAATCGGCAGAAGCTTATAGAATACATTTTCTGTTGGGTGAAAATGAAAATTTGATCAGAAAGGATACTACTTTGGCAAATGAAAAGATAAGAAAGTAGATGAAAAAGATAAAGAGCTCTTTGATGATAACAACATTAAATTGTCAAACCGTTTATAAAGAAGATTGAGATGATGATTTTTCTTTGTGCATTAATTCTTTTTGTTAATTATTATTATGGCTACATAAATATGTTTCACGCTTTTAGTATTTGTCTATTTAAAACAAAATATTTATTGGAAAGCTAGAGGTATTGTCTTGCTTGATGCGTGCATCGAATTATTACTATTTATCTGGGTAGTGAATCTCACTCCGATGGGAAATTGTGAGAGGTAGGAAGAGAACGGGGCAAGGTTATGAAAGAGTAAGGTTTAAACTATATCCACTTCAAGTCCCATTATTTATTTGTGTACATATTTTTAAATATAATTTAAAATTTAAAAATAAAATAAAAAAATAGTAGTTGAGGTAGAACAGAAACCATACTACCCGAAAGCATCCCGCCCAAACAAATGATACCATTTCAGGCCTTCGGGAAAAATATCATGTACCCCATTCTCATCCCATTTCCAATGGCTAGTGAGTTTAATAGAATAAAAATTGTTGCATTGATTCAAATTTAGTAGAATATGTTTGACATATTAGGCGTGAGATGTTTTCAAAACACCTGCCGCATCTGGGCAAATCGTGATAAAATGCAGTCAAATCCTCTTTTGACCACCTAACGCGAGTCTAGACATTACCAAGAAATGCACTTATCATTATTTTTTATTTTTTAGTGTTTTTCCAATTTTATGAGCATTTTTGGAAACTTGAAAAGAGTCTTATTGTAGGAATTATTAAGCAATTATACTACTAATGAAATTAGTATTTAGTGTACGTTATTTTATTTTTTAGTAGTAATAGAATAATCAAAATAATAAATAAAATTAGAAAATTCCCTCCTATGCCTAGATTTTGAGATCTAATTTTGTCATGCCTTACGATTTTTAGAACACTACATTCAATCAATGTCGATTTCTCCAATCCCATCAATCTCCCTGGACCGTATTTTTTTCACACATAAAGACCAATCTTCCATTTTTGTTGTGATTGGTCTCTCTCGCCTAATATTGTGTGTGTGTGTGTACATGGCTGATCTTCTAAACATCGATGCTTAAGAGATTATTTCCTTATGTTTACACACACATACACACTTGTGTGTATATTCCTCGTGCAATTAATGAATTAGAATTCTCTTTTTACTATAAACGATCGTATGGTATAATAGAGAATTCTCATCAACCTTACAAATCAAGTTGGAAGAAGATGGAAATATAGAATGCTAAGCTCATTTTGTTCCACAATGGTACCCTCCAGTTGAGCGAATGGAATGCGAAGAAACCTATAGTCCCCTAGTCAAGACCACGACAATCCAATTAGCTCTAGCAATTTCAGTAAGCTCTTTCATTAGAAAATCATAAGAATAAATTATCTTGATATTTTTATGGGTGTGTTTGTTATCCTTTAAAAATTAACTTGTTTGCTACAGTATCATTTCTCCACCACACATTCACACAAAAAAAATATTCTACACACAAATCAATAAAATTTATTTAAATTTTAACCACACATTTCCTAAAAAATACTATTCAAAACTACATTCTTTCTCCCATAATGGGAGACAAACAGGGGTTATGTTAAAATATAAATCATATCTAAAATCAAAATCATATCTAGATGCAAACATCCTATATTAAAATAACTAAAAGCCTAGGATTTGCATCATGCCAGAATATTAGGATTCACGGATTCGGATTATATACCGGATCCATTATGAACGATTGTTAACTGTTGCAGAATTACAACGACAATCGATCATGTACCGATAAACTCGAATGAAGGGATGTGGTTTGTGATATTCCTTAATCAAATCGTCTTATTTCCTCAATGGGGATCATCGTCTCTCTTCCAAATGAGGAGAAGGAAAACTATGTATGATTTGATGTCTTGGGGACCATAACCAAAAATGTCTTTATATATTGCTCAATTAGAGTTCCCATAATCCCCTAATTATAATAATATTTTTATCTACTCAATTAGCTCATATTTATTAAATAGCTAATATAATTGAATTAAATATGTTGCTTAAATAGAAAAAACCATTGGTTTTCCTAACCTCTTAAATAATTTAGAAAATAGTTGGGTTCCCTTACAATTTCCCACTTGGTTATATATTATTCCTAAAACAATTATATTACAAAATTTTCAAGTGCACATCAGTATAGTCTATTTATCCTTAGACTTCTCTTTAAACAATCTGGTCCATCTTATATATTAATAATGGAACCACCGCGACTCTTATCATAAGACAGTCGCGATTAAACCACGATGATCAACATATTAACACGCTTAATGACATATATCAAATATGGATGAGTAACATGGAAATTACATTAAATGTGATATCAGACATGCCTATTTCTAATTGATCATTCTTTATCTTTAGTGAGATCATTCCAAAATCTTTAATGCAACACGAACATTGCACATTAAAAACACAAGCAAGCTAAGAAATAGAATCATAAACCATAAATTTTATTATGCAGAAAATCAAACAATCCAATGTCTAGAGCAAACATATAGTACATAAAAAATGACTCCCACTAGACCAAGGCATCTTCGGAAATAATGCGTATGTGAGTAATATACTCATGAAAGACCTTAGGCGTTAATCCCTTGGTTAATGAGTCTGCTAGCATGGAATCTGTACCTATATGTTCAACGAAATCCGTCTATTCCAAACTCTCTCTTTAAAAACTAGAAACTTGATGTAGATAAACTTTGATTTCGTCGAGCTCATGTTATTATTGGAGTAAAGCACTGTCGAGTTATCGTCACAGTAAATCTTTAATGGCTTGTCAATGTCATTTACCACTCGCAGCCCAGTAACAGAGTTCTACAGTCATATCCCATGGTTGGATGCCTCATAACAAACAATAAACTTCGTAGCCATGGTTGAAGAAGTTATGAGAGTCTGCTTAGCAAACTTTCATGAAATAGCTCCTCCAGCCAACATAAAGATGTAGCCTGATGTGGAGTGTTTGCTATCTTGGCATCCTGCAAAATCGAAGTCAAAGAACCTGCTGACCTCTAAACTGTCTGATCTCCGATAAGTGAGCATGTAGTCTTTTGTTATCTTTAAATAACTCATCACGCGTTTAGCTGCCTTCTAATGCTGCATGCCTGGATCACTCAAATATTTGCCCAAAACTCCCACTATAAATGCTATATCGGGATGAGTACAAACTAGAGTGTACATAAGACTCCCTACTACTGACGCATATGGAATTTTCTGCATCTCTTTTCTTTCAAGATCGTTATTGAGGCACTGTTTGAGACTAAACTTGTCTCCTTTAGCGATGGGCATGTCTCCTGGTTTACAATCTTTCATGTTGAATCTACTCAAAACCTTATCGATATAACTCTTTTGTAACAACCCAAGAATACTTTAAGAACGATCTCTCAGTATCTGAATACCTAATACAAAAGGAACGTACCCAAGATCTTTCATCTCGAATTTCTTCGTCAGAAATTTATTAATTTCGTATAGTAAGCCTATATCACTACTAGCGAGCAAAATATCATCGAAATATAATAACAAGAAAATATATTCACTCTCACTGAACTTGTGATATACACAGTCGTCAACAACACTCACTTCAAAATCGTATGAGGTGATGATTTGATGAAACTTGGTGATACCATGAAAGTCCGTTTGAGACCATAGATGGATTTCTTCAACTTGTAGACTATAGACTTTGGATTTCTCGATACAAAGTTTTCTGGATATACCATGTAAATCGTCTTGTCAATGTCAAACGAAATCTTGACCTCCATCTCATGTAGCTCCAGATCAAAATGAGTCACTAGTGCCATTATTGTTCTAAAAGAGTCTTTCGAAGATACAAGAGAGAAAGCCTCTTTATAGTCTATGCCTTCCTTTTGAGTAAAACATTTGGCGACTAGACGAGCCTTATATCTCTCGATATTTCCCTTTGAATCCCTCTTGATTTTAAATATCCACTTACAACCAATAGGCTGTATGTACACCATTAGGCAACTCGACGAGATCCCAAACGTCATTGTCTTTCATAGACTTCATCTCATCCTTCATGGCATCAATCCATTTTTTAGACATCTCTATGATGTATTCCCTTATGTTCCCTTTGCCCTTATACTTCATCGCGATGAGTTTAGCCAAAAGGGTACTCGCCTCCAATTTTTCATTAAAAAGAAAATACCGTAATTTCCTCCTTTTTAAAAAATTCTTTCACAAAGTTGAAACTGATTCAATGGCCGAATACATCAAGAACAACCAACAATCATTATATTATGTATCAAAATCCAATTTAGATATTCTTGAATTTGAATTGTTAAGGAAAAAATGATCTAAAACATTCTATTCGAGAAAAAATAAATCCAAACACCATATGAGTAGAATATGCACAAATCCTAATAATCTAACAACGATGACTGCTCTGATACCACTTGTTAAAAGTATAAATCATATCTAAAACTAAAATCAAATCTAGATGCAAACATCATAGAATAAAATAACCAAAAGCCTAGGATCTATATCATGCCAAAATATTAGGATTCACGGATTCGGGTTATATACATGGATCCATTATGAACGATTATTAACTGCTGCATAATTACTACAACAATCAATCACGTACTGATGAACACGAACGAAGGGGTGTGTTTTGTGATATTCCTTATCAAAATCGCATTATTTCCTCAATGGGACTAATATGATCCGGGCTAGGGAATCACTTGTTCAAGTTTTGGAGTCCAAATTGAAGAATTTGACAAGCTATGGTTCAAGTTTCGTGAAGGTTTCAGGAGGCGAAACAAGTTGGATTCAAGGTTTGGAAGATATTTGGAAACAAATCAAGTAGCATGGATTAAAACGGGTATAACTTCCAGCTCAGTTGTTGGATTTTCGCCCATGAATACATTCCGAAAATGGCACAAAATTATGCACAATGCTACATGGCCTCATGGTGATTTTGGGCTCGCGGTCGCACAGAAACAGGACAAGAACAATTTGCCGAGAATTTTAATTTTTGCGAATTTTCTTGTTAGACTATAATTCTATTTTCTTTCCAATTTTATAATATTTTGTAACCTAATTACGTTTTTACTAGGTTTTCTAGCATTAATATAAATAGGAGATTTATTTCATTGGAAAGTCAAGACTTTTGATAATGAATTAATGAGATTTTTCTCTCTTTTGGTTCTTGAATGAACTGCCGAACTTATCAAATATATTATTCTATTTGTGGCGTTCAACACTTAAAACTTATCAAATGATTAGACACCCTTTGTGGCGTTCACAAAATCATGGTTCTTGTTTCCGCACATCAACGAGTCTAGGGTTTAATATACTTTAGGTTCTTGATTTGTGAGGCTCAAGTCAGGATTCTATCGTCTACAACCTTAATTTGGGCTTTCCTGACGTTTTCAATTAATTCTGCGCTTTTCACGCTGATCCTATATTCGAGTTCGCGTCATTTGGTATCAGAGCTTGGGCTCCAGATTCGGGTTCTATCTTTTCTTTTGTTTTAAGTATTTTGTTTTTGTTCTTGTGTATAATAATATTTTTAAGTTTTAAATCCAGAAAATTTCAGAAAAAAGAGTCAAAAATTATTTTTGGGCTAATCTAGTATCCAAATCAACTCTCCTTTTTTTGTCAGTTTAGTAATTGATTTTTGAATTTACAAAAAAAAGAACACCGTTCATCCGTACATTATTGTAGACCAAATTTTTTTTCTTTTATTTATTTATTTAGGAAGTTGACACTGTCATATTATGTATCCAAAATCCGTTTATATTCATTCAAATCCAAAAAATTCAAAAATCACTTTCTTGAATTTAAATATCACTCATCCAATTGTCTAATTCTTTTCTTGAGTCTTCTTGATTACGCTTACGTAAAGGATGAATTATGATTGGAGATTTATTTTTTAAACTTGGTGTTTTGTAGGTAGTACAGTATGCAGCCTAGTTATTGATAAGGAGTACATATCAGACTTGGTTAGTATCACGATGGTGGAAAAATTGGGATTACCTTTGCAACAACACCATATGCCTTATAGGATGACTTGGTTGAAGGAGTGTGGGAAGGTAGATGTGATCAAGTGGATTTTATTGAATGTTACCATTGGAAGATATAATGATGAAGTTTGGTGTGATGTGGTTCCATTAAAATCTTTTTATATCTTGTTTGGGAGGCCTTGGAGGTATAAAAGGAAGACTATTTGTGATATGGAGAGGAACAAGTATATGTTTTTTCAGGATGGAGTAAAAATCACTTTGGCGGATTGACACTAGAACAATCCTTTGCAGACTTATGGAAGGTGAGAGGTGATGCAGAACGGAAAAAGCAAGAGAGGGAGATGACCACACCTAAGGAGAACACTGGAGTTGAATTGCAGGATCAATCCAAAAATAGGGAAGTTTAGATAGAGGATGATGGATTGAAAAATGCAGTTGATGTTGGGGAGAGTGAACCAATTAAAGAAGAACATGAGCAGATTGGTAATGCAGTTGATATTTGGGAGAGTGAACCAATGAAAGAGGAGGAGTATAGGCAGTCTGGTATAAAAATTATAGAGATGATTCAGCAAGAAAGTGAGAAAATAATAAAAGAATGTGTTGAGCAAATTGTTGAAAATATTGTGGGGAATGAAGATATAAGTTCCATTGTTAAGCATGATATAGTGAAGATGATGCATTATGAGTACGAGGACCTACATCTCATTGAGAGGATAGCTAACAAATTCAACCGTGTTTTGCTTAATTCTTTCTTTTAGGTTGATCAATGTACGTGGGAGTTCATACAACATATATGGCTGATTGTGTTTGTGATGCAATACATCCATAGCTACAAAATGGATAGGTACGTGTATTGATCCTATACCATGGAGGGAAATTTTTTTTTTTTTCATTTGATCCAGGTGGTGCAGTGATGAGTTGTGTGGCAGACTGATAATCCCCTATGCAATCATAAGGCATGGATTCGAAACGAATCATTTTCGAAAAGAGGGGTGATGATATAATCCGGGTTAAACAATCACTTGGTCGAGTTTTGGAGTCTAAATTGAAGAAGTTGACAAGCCAAAGTTCAAGTTTCGTGAAGGGTTCGGGAGTCGAAACGAGTTGGATTCAAGGTTTGGAAGATATTTAGAAAAAAATCGAGCAGTGTGGATTAACACGAGCATAACTTTTAGCTCCGTTGTCAGATTTTCGCCCATCAGTACATTCCGAAAATGGCACAAAATTATGCACAAGGCCACCCGAGCTCATGGTACTTTTGAGCTTGCGGTCGCACAGAAACAGGTCGAGAACAATTTGTCAAGAAGTTTAATTTTCTCGAATTTCCTTGTTAGACTAGAATTCTATTTTCTTTTTAATTTTACAATATTTTGTAACCTAATTATGTTTTTACTAGGTTTTCTAGTATTAGTATTAATTGGAGATTTATTTCATTGTAAAGTCAAGACTTTTGGTAATGAATTAATGAGATTTTTCTCTTTCTTGATTTTTGAATGAACTACCGAACTTATCAAATATATTATTATATTTGTGGTCTTCAACCCTTAGAACTTATCAAATAACTAGACACCTTTTGTGGCATTCGCAAAATTATGGTTCTTGTTTCCGCACATCAACGAGTCTAGTGTTTAATATACCTTAGGTTCTTGATGCGTAAGGTTCATGTCAGGATTTTATCGTCTACAACCTGAATTTGGGCTTTTCCGACTTTTTCAATTAATTCTGCGCTTTCCGCTGATCCCGTACCCGGGTTCGCGTCAGGGACCGTCGTCTCTCTTTCATATGGGGAGAAGAGAAACTATGTATGTAGTGGTGGCAATCGAGCAGAGCGGCTAGTCGGCTCGCATTGTAACGGCTTACGAGCCGCTAGGGCTCGTCAAAAAATGAGCCCGAGCACGATCCGAGCAGGCCAGCTCGTTTTTTACGAGCGGCTCGTCTAATTTTTTTTATTAGAAGGATAGTTAAAAAAAATTCAAAAAAGGCGAGCCCGGGTCGAGCAGCTCGGCTCGGCTCGGCTCGCTATAGTACAAGCTCGTGGGCCGAGCCGAGCTCGCCCACAAGCAACAAGCCGAGCCGGCTCATTTGCCACCCCTATATGTATGATTTGGTGTGGGAACTATAACCAAAAATGTCTTTATATATTGCTCAATTAGAGTTCTCATAATCCCTTAATTGTAACAATATTGGTATCTACTCACTTAGCTCATATTAATTAAATACCTAATATAATTGAATTAAATATATTGCCATTAAATAGTAAAAACCATTGGTTTTCCTAACCTATGTTTAGGAGTGTCATTAAATAGCAAAACCATTGGTTTTCCTGACCTCCTATAATCTTAAATAATTTAGAAAAACGTTGGGTTTCTTAACATTCTATTCAAACAAGCATATCAAATGTTAATAAATGTGATAGATCATGTCTAATATATTCAAACAATCTTGATTGAGTTTTTTGTTTTTGTTGCAAGTTATTTAAAAGACGTTTACAAATGAAAAGAGAGTCAATTATTAAGTGTAAGATTTAGTGACTGCACATCTTAGTTTCAGGCTTAAAAGAAGAGGTTACTCTCCTATATTTTCGTATAGGGCAAACAAAATCTCAATACCAGCCGTGTTGATAAAAATAACTCGAAGTTAATTTTATTTGTTAAATTTATACGCGAGGAAATGCAAAAAATATTTTCTAGCTGTGACAGGTAATACGCATAAAGGAAATTTATTTATACGTACAATATAATTAATTACTTTCACACTTAAATCTTTTAATTTACCTTGGATTTAATATATAATTTGACTCATATGAGATATTCCCACTGGTTAATTAATCTCTTGATCTCGGATTGGAGATGCTTACAGGACGGGAATCAAAGTGGGGGACCTCTCTATCGCCTGTGTCTATCTCTTGTCAAGTATGTTCCCCAATCATAGACTACGTATAGGGTAGTACTCTTGGGAAGATATAATATCACTGCGTGAACATAACATTAAGTGCCTAAACGTTAAGAGTATAGTTTGAAACTCATTTGGGTAATTAGAGGTTTTTTATTCTATCCCATATTAAGCATAACTTCCCGAATTTTTAGATTATCTCAAGAGTTATGCAAGACGAGAAGACAAAATACATGGTGCTTTTACATTATCAAAAATAAAATAAAAGTAAGAGAGAGAAGGGAGCCATAAACTTTACCTCCCATATACATAAATTAATTCATAATCTAATTATTCGAGAATAGAATCCTCCAAATTCAGTAGTCTAACGCTCAAATGAGTCCCCCTTTTTGAGAACTTGCATCTAGCTTGCATGTGAATTCACTCCTTTGTTTCAATGCTTATAATTCATGAATAAATCTTTGATGTCTGGATAACATGGGCTTAGATGCCAAAAGGCACGAGCATTTTTTTTTTTTTTTTCCCAATTTAAGTTTAAGAGCCTTTTTTTTGGAACATGTCTTGTTGTAGGAATTATTAAACAATTATAGTATTTATGATTTTAGTTATTTAGTATGCTTTATTTTATTAATAAAATAATATTAAAATTTAAAAAATGCCTCTCTATTCGTTGGACTGAGACTTGACTTTGTGACACCTTGTGCCTTTTAGAACACTAATCTCAAGGAATCAATCTAAGTCACTGTTGTTGAATCCATCTATCTCCTTAGCTCATAAATTCTTCATACATAAAGGTCAATCTTCCATTAATTCTCATCAATCTTATGAATCAAATTCAAATAAGATGGAAATATAGAATACTAAGCTTGCTTGGTTGCATAGGGATACACTCTCATCGAAGGAATGGACAGCGAAGTAACCTATAGTTTCATGGTCAAGGCCATGACAATCAATTTGCAGTAATTGCAGTAAGCTCAAAGTGGGAGAAAAAAAAAAAAAAAAGGCAACTGGACATGAAAAATACTTTCCTTGGGGCTCTCAAGGAGACATTATACATGGAAAAACCTTCCGAGTTTAAGGATTCTAAAATCCCTAGCTATGTGCGCAAAATAAACAAATCCTTAGTGGTCTCAAATAAGGGCGGACCCATTAAAGGTCTAGTGGGTGCAATTGCCGCCACTAGACTTCCAGATTTTTTTTTTTTAATTTTTTACTAGTGCAAGACACAACAAAGTCTTGAAATGACATATCAGCCCAAACCCTTCTCCCTTCCTCCAATTGTTCCTATGAGGATGCGATTCCGGTTCACTCAAACCCGTGTGATTCCATTTAATCTCAAACCTCTGTGATTCCAATTGCATATTTTGAAAGAAGAAGAACACATTGAAGAAGCAAAACTTCTTAATCCTTCTCTTCCTTAATCTTATTATTTATATTTTGATAGTGTTAGAATTGATATCACTTGTTGTGAAACCAAACACCGGATTGAGATGGTGAAGTTATACGACGAAATAATAAAGTATTGGATTAAGAATAAAAGAAGACAAGAATATGACACGTAAATTATGAGACAAGAATATGACACGTAAATTATGAGATCTTATTACACCACAGGAATAATGGAGAAGAGAAAAATTACAATGGATCCTATAATTCTAGTAATCTATTTTCTCACACTTTTAAAATTTTATAGAAGAGCCTAATATTTATACGGAACATATCGGGGATGTCAAAATCCTCATAGTAGAATTGTTGATGAAGTAGGATACCAAAAATCAAGTCCAAAACAAATTACAACTCTCAATGAGCTTCCAAAATAGAACTTCAACTTGACATAGTACTTCAATAGCATTCCAAACTTAAATTTTTCATGATGTGCACTTCAATTAGAATTCTTCAAACAAGGAATTTGGGTCACACCTAAATTCTAACGATATCCACCTTGACATGAATTCCGACAATGAATGAACCGACTTCTTCAACAATAACCAAAAAACTAATTTCTACAACAAGACACAATAGTCCACCTCTTCCAATGAATCCAAGCACTACTCTTGTAAAATTATCTCAGATTCCAAAAAATCGTAATGATTTTAAATTAACCAAGATAGGCTGTAACACACCCAAAATTAGAACCAATACTGAATGCTTTTACAGAAGACCATTTGCTAGTTTGTACACCTTCTATTCCACTTAAAGCATGTTCAACAAAATCAGCATCCACATACATAGTTCCACTATGTCTGTCTGTATCTAGCAATTGAATACAATGATACCGCATGTGATAGTGGCAAAGTAGCATTATCCATATCTTTAGAATTCCATTGAGCAGTATTCTTCAAATCGGACCCTTTACTAGCTCCTAAAGGTATTGTACCAAACTGAATGTCCACCACGGTACTAAACCTGGTGGACATTCAGTTTCATATGTGGTAAACAAGTCTTTATCAGGACATATATGAAACACACATGCTGAATCAAGAATTCAATCCTCTTCCGATTTAGACTCAATGTCAGAAATAGTTAAGAGATCTCCATCACTTACAATGTTCTCTGCGAGATCTGCTTCGCCTAAAGTATATGAATGTCTACTTGCAGCCATCCTTTTTTTATTCTGTAATTTGTAGCATT